>PVJX010050957.1:0-10477 GCA_004027295.1 Dolichotis patagonum | reverse complement strand
TCCTAGCTCCTCTTTGTCATGGAAGCATCTTTTTTCTCCATTAATTTCTAGAGAGAGTTTTGCAGGATACACCAATCTGGGCTGGAGATTGTTCTCCTTCAGCGCTTGAATTACATTACCCCAAGCTCTTCTTGACCTGATGGTCTGTATCGAGAAGTCTGCCGTGATTTTGATGGGTTTTCCTTTATAGGTGATCTGTCTCTTTTCTCTGATGGCTTTTAATATTCTGTTCTTATATTGAGTTTTTGGGATCTTGATTATTGTGTGTCTGGGTGTAGCTCTGTTTGGGTTGTAGGTGGCTGGAGTTCTGTATGCTTCATACATCAGCATATCATTTCTTTTTTCTATGCTTGGGAAATTTTCTTTAATAATTTCTGTGACTAGCCTTTGTAATTCCTCTGATTTGATTCCTGCTTCTTCATTCACATACTTTATTCTTAAGTTATAGCTCCTCTTGTTGCCTTCCAGTCTTTGTGTCTTTACTACCTGCTCCTTTGTTATTTTTAAGAGATCTTCCCTTTCATGACCCCACAGTGCAAGCCTGTGTTCAATTTTTGATAGTCTATCTTTCGTTTCTTTCAAGCAGTTTTGCCAGCTTTCTATGGAGTCTTTAGTTTCCTGATAATCTCTGAATTTGCTTCATGAATTCTAGTTTTTTTCTGAATTCCTCATTACATTTTTCTCTCCATTTGTGTTCCTCCATTCTTCTGTCTGTGTCTTCTTGAGAGGTGCCCAGCCCTTCTTTTATTAATCTACTTATCTCTTGTTTAATTTGAATTAATATTTCAGTTTTGGTCCCACTTACGAGGTCCTGAAGATACCTCTTTATGTCCGCTAATGCTGTGTTTGATGTTGCATGTTTGCTACCCTCAATCTCTTTTGTATTTACCTCTCCTGGATCAATGTTCTCAGGGTTAGGGACTGGGAGTCTTTTTTTATTTCTCCCTTTCATCATGTTTTTGGTTCCTTCCATACAAGTGTACAGTGTAATTCCCAGACCCTTTTCTTGTTGGTTAAAGCTCCTCTAGAGGGCTCAGGCTAGGAGCTTTAGCCCTCTTCAATAGGCTATCAGAGATTAAGTTCACCCTCGGGCAGTGTGCACTAGCTCCTCCCCTCCGGGCCAGTCAACCTTTGCAGGCCTTCACTGCATCAGTGTGCACGGATCTCAGGAAAGTAATTTGTAGTGACTCACTGGGTCCCTGCCAGGGGCACGGCCTAGTCCAAGCAGATTCCACCAATCTCCTCAGTGAGGGGGAGCAACCAGCTGAAGCCATTTCCTTATGGAGTTAAGGCTGTCCTGCCCAAATCCAACATTCGTCCAGTCAGTTTCCCCTTTCCCGTGGGAGGGTCTTATTTCCAACACTCACCGTGTGTTGATGCTGGTCCCTGAGAAATGCTGGGCTCCCCGTCCTCTGACTTCAGCGTGGCTGCGGTGTGAATTCACAGTGCCTCTGGTTGTGTCACGTGCAGGGCTGGTCCAGGTGAGTTGCACACAGGGCTGCTTAGCTCTGTGCTGCGGCAGCTCAAGCCAGTCGCTTTGGCACGGATTGATTATTCAGGTCGGGCAGGAATTCAGGCGGTTCGAGGAGGGTGCCGTGCTTGCTGATCTTATCTTCACTAATAGTAGCCCCAGGACCTCATATTCGGGCAGCTTTTTGCACTTTAGTTTCTTCATGGGTTGTGAGAGTCCATCTCTCTCTGTTTGGGTCTCTCCAGGGTGTTTTATTCTGGCATTTGAACTGTCTCTCTCAGAGAGGGTCTCTCTCCTGCTACCTACCAGTCTGCCATCTTTTTTTCCATTGATTTTTAATTCTTTTGGATAACTTATATTTTTAAGTTTTCACAGTCAACACTATTTTTCACAGTGGTGGCACCATTGTGCATTCCCACCAATAAAATACAAGGAATTCAATTTCTCCACATCCTTGCCAACACTTGTCTTTTCAAAAGTTGCTGGTTTTGATCAGTTTAAGAAAAATGTGTACAGTTGTGCATCTGTGTGTAAGAATGGATATTTTCTTCTTTCACATCATGTTTAGCACTTTGAGAGTGTTCAGTATAGGATGTAAGAAATAAGGAAAGATAATATTAACCACCAAATTTTAAAATTAATTATTATACAAAAATAAATATTTGAAGATCTATCAGTGTATCTCATGATTAATCAGGTTACACAGTAATAACAAATATCCTTCAATAATTCAATGACAAAACTATCATGGGTAATTTATTTTGGTCCTTGCTACATGATCAATGAAAATGAACAGAAGTCTTCTTGTAAGTCATTCAAATAATTAGGCTGTTAGGGGCTTCTAGTCTTACAAAATAAGGTGAAAAATGAAGTAGAATGTGAACACCATATGTAGTCAAATACTTCTATGTACCACAACATACATAATTGTCTTCAGATTCATTGGCTAAAGCAAGTCACTTGGCCATGGTCAGGGAAGTATAATTTTCTTGGATAAGCAAGGGAGAGAGAAATCCTAGGTAGTATGGTGTAATATTAGTGTCTCTTTTAAAATGAATTCTAATCCCACACATCACAGGGGAAGAAGGAGTTTATTGGAAGAAAACAAAAGACTGCTTTGGTACATTCTTGTCAACTTGAAAATGAAACATTAGTTTGGGATGTGTGAAATCAAATGCAGTTATCATGCATTCCAAGTTTAACAAAAAGTAATGGATATTTTTACATTCTAAAAGGAAGGCCATCTATGATGTTGGAAGAGCTGTTTTCAAAGATTTAATTTAAGCATCAAGAGAAAAGCCAATGAATATACAATACAGAGAGGGAAGAAAATTTTCCCTCTGTGAGTTTCATGCATGTCTTTAAGCCAGAAGATGGAGCCACACAACTGGAGATATTCTAGCACCCAGTTTCTCTTGGTGTTTCTAAACAAACTCTTCTTACTTTTCAAGATTAACATTTCATTGAAAAGTTTCAAAAGGAAAAGAAGCTTATCCTCATGTCTCATTTTATTTACATGGAGATTAATTTATGATAGATATAAAACTGAGTCATTATGTGCAGGAGTTATTTTGCAATAACAGTTAATTTTTTCCAGTGGTTTTGCAGATGTTTGCTTGGTAATCCACCAATATAGATATTATCCACCAATAATATCTATTTCATATTGATTTTGTTCTATTTGGTTTCATGGAATGTGTGTATCAACTTATAGTAAGCATCATAGCACCTATAGCTGAATCATAATCAAAACTGATATTTATATCAAGATTTAAGTTTGACTTCTCTTATTTCAGTTTCCATCTGCCAGATGTGGGCACAGCAGATGCCATGGCTTCTGTGGCCCCTCCCACTGTGAAACCCATTGTTCCTTGGCAGTAAACTTGTCCCAGAGGCTTGACTCATCAAATTATATTATGACCATGACAGACCTGGTTATAACAATTAGTTAGCAGATGCAGAATACCTTTCTTGCTCATACTGTTTACATTTTTGGCAATCTCTTTCTTGTTACCATATAATCTCAAGACACCAGATCTAAACTGTGTAAGTTAATCAGGTATTTTTAAACTAAAAAAGATGAAAGTAGTCTTTTACTTTTTCCTAGACAAGCTTTTTGTAATATTTAACCATAAATTTCCATGAGTCAAGCAGAGATAAGGCAGTTCTTTATTCTTTAATTATAAGCTTTAGCTTATGCCTCTTTGTTACAATGAGTTCTTTTGCTACTTAGTGAATCACAGTGCTATTTAATCAGTAACTCTTAAGTATTATTAGGTCTTCATAATGTTTTAAAGTGCAAACTCTTTTTCCTGTCTCTTGAAAAGTCCCTCGAATAGTCCCTTAGTGCCTCATTTGCTCATAGGTTGGGCTTTTGGAAAGTAATTGGGTAATGAGGGTGTGATACTTATGGACAGATTAGTCCATGGGTGAGCTTATAGCTAAATATGATGTTGGGAGGTAAACCCTGGTCAAGCGAGGTGGGTGACTGGAGGAGTGGCATGGAAGGAGCTATTTCCTTCCTCGATATCTCTCTGCTTTCAGCTGCCATTCTCTTCTGTGATGTCCTTATGCCTTGCTACCCTGCTTGGAGACAGTCTACTATGGACTGAACCCTCTACAAATTGTTAGCCAAAATAAACCTTTCCTTCTTTAAGTTATGGGTGTTAGGTATTATGTACCAGCAGTGAGGAAGTAACAAAGACAGAGACACAGTTGCAATTCTCTTAAACTAAAGTCTCTGCTATTTGGATCAAATACAAGGTGTTGTCATAGAATTTTACTTTCATGCTATCTTCTTGGATACCATCACATTTTAAGGAATCAAGAGGTCCATGTCATACAGAATTATGCTTCAGAGTGGGCTGGAAAAAGTCCATTAAATAGTCCTGGGTAACATACCTGTTCAATACGGGTCTAACAATATGTTTGTGTACATAGTATTGTCTCAAAAACTCTCCCAACGTCCAGGTTACAAGCAAGTCAGGTTCTTCAGGTTTAGAAAGATTAACTAATCTTCCCAATGTCACATCACTACTTAGCAATGATGCTTGCATCAGGACTCAGAACATGTTCTAATTTCTTTCCCCTTTGTGATAATTAATTTTTAGTCAACTTTGCTGGGCCATGGATTGTCCAAATCAACTTTACTGGGTCCTCAGGTTTTTTATTTAAGATCATGGCATTTCTCAGCTTCCATAACTGTTTGAGCCAATTCCTTATGTTGGAATTAAGCCCCCAGACTCAATTTGTTGGTTCAGGTAATGAAGCACTCAGACACCAAGAAATCTCAACAGTGCTTTTTATTTTTGCAAAAGGGCATTAGCTTGAGGTAGCAGATGTTCAGGATAAAGGAGAATTTCCCCTTTTTATTCCTAATGCAGGAAGAGAAGTTGATCCCTTTCTCATTGGCTGGTTTGGCTAACTCAGTCAATACAAGGGGAAATCTGGGGAGTTGCTGAGGGGAAGGAAGAGCAGAGTGGAGGGGAACGTGGAGAACAGAAAATCCTTGGCCCATGATAAGCTATTTTGGTTTATAACGCTGTTCTCTGGACTAGAACTGTGCAGGCATTTTCTGTAATGTAGTACGTTCAGGAAGGGCTCTCTAGGATGGAGTCATTCTTGTTTAATAGAAAAGACAGATCTTATTGTTTCCCACACTTACAAGAATTCTATCTTCCTCTTTCCATATATATGTATTTATTGTATTTATCTGGAAAGCCCTGATGAAATATTGCTTTATGGTTTACTGCTATATTATTTTCCTCATTTTAAATTTGATTGTGTGTCAAATTTTTGCCCATTTTTTCCATTTATAAGAGTTATCTGGTTGTCATTATGAATGTAAATTAATTGTAGTAACAAGTTCTGAGATTGCAAGTAAATTCATTAATTTATATAAAACCCTTAGAATACTACCAAAAACACCAATAAGCAAGAACTGGCTATTAAAGATATTATTATTTTCTTGTTTTTAAATCTAGTAGACTATGTTGTTGAGAAAGCCTACATGATTACGTATTTGTTTAAGCATCAACTTTTAATGACACCAATGTTTATGTAAAAGATTCCAAGGGTGCCTCTATCTAGTATGCACAGCATATAGCTATTTTGCTATCATTATCATTATTGTTCTTAAGAAACCTACTTCAGGTGTTCAGTCTCCTACGCATTTTTAAATATGATGTATGCATGCTTAAGAGGCATTTGTTAACACCAGTGTTGGAATAAATCTCAGTGGTAAAACATGAGCTTAGCATGTACGAAGTCCTTGTTTAACCCACAGAAAAAAAATTTTATGATGATAGATCTCAAATGGTTCAAAAATTACATCACTTTTCAATAAATTCCATTTTGCATTTTCACATGCTATTTTACATTTTTCTCCTCTCCCTTCATGTCTCCATATTTTCTCTTTCTCTCTCTCGCTTTCCTTTTCTCTCTCTTCCTCTCTCTGAAAATGAGTTCAACTCATGATTCTCTGACAAAAGGAAATCAGAAAAGAATTACATTGTCTTTTCAGTGGCAAATTTGTCAACCTACCAGTATCTGTACCTATGAAACTTTCCTCTTACAGTGGAAAGTTGTCCCTGTTCTTCCCTAAACTCCATTTGGAGTCCATCTTGTCTCATTACAATAAGACTATGGTCAGAAATTAAATTTTCTCTCTCTTCTTATGAACTTTGTCTAATCTCTGATTCTCATTTTTTTGCCATTTTGACATAGATAATGTACATAACTCCATAAGCAGCCATGGAACACAGAAACACAATAAATGTGATAATTTATTTGAATAAATAATTATCTATGTAATATCATTTAGCATGCATGCACCTGATAGCTGAAGGGTCAAAATGCCCAGCCCTTCCATTTCAGAAGCACCAATAGATGCTAACAAATAAAATTCTGAATTTGATGCTATGAAAGAAACCATAGATAGAAACATGGAATATAGTACTTAGGATGAAATATAAATAATGAATAGCAGAAACAACGAGGAAATAAATCATTACAAATCATGGTTTTAAAAGCAGAAAGAGGACAGGGGATTTAGCTTAGTGGCATAAGCACCTGACTTGTAAGCATACGGTCATGAGTTCGATCCTGGGTACAAAAAACAAAAAACAAAACAAAAAAAAAGCAGAAAGAATAGAAAATGTACAGAACATATAAAAAGACATAAAACAGGATTCATAAGTAAATTGTTTCAGTCCATACTTCAAAAATTAATTAGGGTGAGGCTGAACTCAGTTCTATCAGACTTAAAAACAAGCTCTTAACTATCCTCTCTGCTTGAATAGAGAAGATGAGCAACCTTAATTTTGATGAGAATTAAGGTAATGTTTGTGATTCTCTTGGTACTTCCAGATGTCTAACTAATGTTAGTAATCCTCTGTCTCCTTTCTTAAGAAATCATGTTGTGGGAATGAGTAACCATTAGATTAAACCGTGTTCGGTGTTTATTTAATTTTTATTGATAGATCATATCAGAGTGCTATATGTGCACCCATGTTCATAGAAGCACAATTTGCAATAGCTAAATCTTGGAAATAACCAAGATGCCCATCAACTGCAGAGTGGATGAAAAAGATGTGGTATTTTTACACAATGGAGTATTACTCAGCTATGAAGAAGCATGATCTTGAGGCCTTCATAGGTAAATGGAGACAACTTGAAACTATCCTTATTAGTGAAATAAATAAGAAACATATTTGCATTATCGCATTGTGTCTCTAGTGTAAAAATTAATAAGAAATGTAGGAGTAATAAAACCCAAAATGTGCAATTGCTACTCTAAAAAAGAGAGGAAAAGAAAGCGCTCTAAAGGATATAATTGCATGTATGTTTAAATGTGTAAGATGAATGACCATATTATTGTTTTTGTTAGAATGTTGAGCAGAACTATTAACAGTCACATTGTTTGAATGTGTACTTTGTATGTTTTAACTATGTAACTTGAACAACTATTTCCAAGATGACAATATGTAAGTTATCAAGTAATGATTTCTTAGTATTTTTGTTCTTTTCTTCTTTTTGCTTGGAATTTTGCTACCTTTTTTTCTATTTTGTTTGTTTTGTTTTCTTTTCTTTTTAAATAAAATAAAAAAATAAAAAAATTATTGATACATTGTAGGTATGCATTATGATCATGTTGATCATTGGGAATTTGTATGTTTACAAGATTTATTCTTTTTCTCCCCCCCCCACTTTTCTTCCCGCCCTTTAATAATCTCTTTCTCTCCTTACTTACAAAACCTTTGTTTTCATTTTTCTCTTATTCTCTTTTTGTCTTGTCCTTTCCTTACTTTCTCTCTCTCCTTTGCCTTCTATTTCTTCTCATTTGAACATTTTCTTCGTATAACACAATATCTAACATATATTTATACTTTCAGCTTTTTAAGCTTGACAAACAATGTGGTATGCAAATGTGTGTACAATTTATTTCACTTAAGAGTATGGTCTCAAAGTGTAACCATTTAGATAAAGATGTCTCAAACTTATCCTTCTTTATAGTAGTCCTTTGTCTGAGGAACAACTCAAAGGAAGAAAAGGAAGAAAATTTTTTTCTTCACTCTGTTGGTGCTTTCTTTTGCTGTGCCAAACCTTTTAATAAGATGAGATTACATTTGTTGATTCTTTGTGTTCCTGTGTGATTAGGAATTTATTCATAAAGTCTTTGCCTACACCAATATCTTCAAGAGTTTTACATACTTTATCTTCCATTAGATTTAGTGTTTCTGTTTTAATATTTAGATCTTTGATCCATTTTGACTTTAGTTTAGTGCATGGTAATAGACATGGGTCTAGTTTTAGTCTTTGGCACATGGAAAAAACAGTTTAAGAATAACAGTATTGCTGGATTTCACATCATGATGTTACAGAATCAGCCCTGGGTACTGTAGTGTCTCATTTTTTTCAAAGTAGTTGTTCATTTCATCATGTGTTATATAGTTGGTTCTCATAAACTGTTTTTAAGTTCTACACTTGCATGAGTTTCTACATATATATCTATCCTTTCTGCATTAGAGGGAAAAACAAAACAAAGCAAGACAAAACAAAACCAATTCCTAGAAAATCATGAAATGAAAAAGTCATATAAAACCACAATACAAGGTGATCTACAATGGTTACTGTGATGTCTCAGCACTATATAGCAATATTAATAAAAACAAAACATTGGAGACATTATAAGACTTCAAAAGCAGGTATAATCAAACCAGAGTGGGTATTCTAGTGAATCTTGTCATCTTCAGTACAGTTGTCTATACTCTTAGACTTGATACTATCAATCATAACAGATTTGAATAAAATCAGTCAATACAAAACAGCTAAGAAACCAGATTCAAATAATATCAGTCATAATAATACAGTGTAAATTATACAGGGCTTCAGATTAAGTTAATAGGAAATTAAGGATGATTAACATAATATGTCTTGCTATTTTTGGGATAGCTGTCCGTGCCCTCAAATGTAGTGTAAGCAGACAAACTGGAACAGAATATAATCCATCTAAACAGAGTGGTGAGAATAATGTAGATTTTAAGTCTTGTTACCCTATTAAAATATCTTCTGTCTTCCTTTTTTAGACAATTCCTCCCCTTTCACTCCCACAGGGTGCACTGCACATTTTGGGCCCCATTAACTCCCTCAGTTTTTAGATTTGGGGGAGCAACCTGCTATTTATCCTAACTGGTTCTGAACCTTCTGACTGCTGGTCTTGATCTTGAGTTGTATTCCTTTACCTATAAAAGCCTCAAGGTTTTTCTTTGTTATAGCTCAGTAGTTCTCTACTGCACAAAAGTATCATGTCTTTTCTTTTTTTTTAATTTTTTTTATTTGAAAGAGAATAAAACAAAAGAGGGCAGTACAGAGCAGATCAGAACAGGACAACATAGGCAACACACTACTTTACCTCGAGACAACTGGA
Organism: Dolichotis patagonum; assembly: GCA_004027295.1. Taxonomy (NCBI): domain Eukaryota; kingdom Metazoa; phylum Chordata; class Mammalia; order Rodentia; family Caviidae; genus Dolichotis; species Dolichotis patagonum. The sequence continues at coordinate 1,079 of PVJX010050957.1, read as the reverse complement.
CATCAACAGTAGCTAACACCATATCTCTTACTCTGTTATAGTTGAGCATAGTTTCAAATACAATAATATCAAACATAACACAATAGTATAAAGCCATGCATAGAGTGAAAGAATTATGGGGCTTTCTGAACTGAATAACAGAAAATGATCATTGGGTACTATAATATCTCATTTTCGATAAAAAAATTTTGTTTAAACTATCACACATATTCAAATTCCAATAAGACACAATGTGATAGATAGAACCAATGGTGGTAGAACAAAAGAAGCATGGTAGGACTTCTAAGAAGGATGATATTAAATCAGCAATAGCTGTCATAATGTTTTGTTTTCTTCAAAACAGCTGTTCATATCATCACGCATGATTAGTCAAACAAAACAGGATAAAACCATTCCAACTGATGATTTAAAACTTTGAAAGACTTCAAAGCTATGAGATGGGGACTCATGCTTACCACAAAGTCTTATATACTCTTATGAAATCTCATACTAGGGAGACTATATGGTATTTACTCTTGTGAGTTTGGTTTATTTCACTTAAGAGAATGGTCTCAAGTCATGTCCATTTATTTATAAATATCTCGATGTGATCATTCTTTATAGCTGAGTAGTACTCCATTGTATAAAAATGCCACAACTTTTTTATCCATTCCTCAGTTGATGGGCACTTAGGTTGCTTCCAAGATCTGGCTATTACAAATTGTGCTGTTATAAACATGGGTGCACATATATCACTGTGGTATGATGTTTTCAGTTCTTCTGGGAATATGCCTAGAATCAGAATAGCTGGGTCAAATGGGACTTCCAAACCCAGCTTTTTGAGGAATCTCCAGACTGACCTCCACAGTGGTTGCACCTGTCTACACTCCCACCAACAGTGTGAAGAGTTCCTTTTTCCCCACAGCCTCTCCAACACTTGTTGTTGGTAGTGTTTTCTATCTTGGCCATTCTTTCTGGAGTGAGATGGAATCTCAGTGTGGTTTTAATTTGCATTTCTCTCATGACTAATGATGATGAACATTTTTTCATGTATTTATTTGCCATTCATATTTCTTCATCTGAGAACTGTGTATTCATTT
>PVJX010050956.1:0-10479 GCA_004027295.1 Dolichotis patagonum | reverse complement strand
TTTTTTTCTTTTTTATCAAAAATGAGATATTATAATACCCATTGATCATTTTCTGTTATTCGGTTCAGAAAGCCCTGTAATTTTTTCACTCTATGCATGACTTTATACTATTGTGTTATGTTTGATATTATTGTAATTGAAACTATGCTCAACTATAGCAGAGTAAGAGATATGGTGTTAGATACTGTTGATGTCCATTTGACTTAATTTAAAGTACTGTGTTGCGTATGTTGTCCTGTTCTGATCTGCTCTGTACTGCCCCCTTTTGTTTTATTCTCTTTTAAATAAAAAAAATAGGCATTCACTATTAAATGTAGAGATAGATAGATAGATAGATAGATAGATAGATATAGATAGTTTAGATAGATAGATAAACAGACAGACAGATAAGTCAGGGAGTTACACACTTCTACATCTATATTCTTATGTGGTTACATTGTTCTGCTCTCAAAAGATTATGACCCAAAGATCAAAAGTGAAGAATCGCCATACCATAATTATACTTATTCTTTATATTCAGTTCCTGTGAGGTAGAAAACTTTATAATAATAATTTTCTTACAAACATTTATCCCTTGATTACATTATGTATTTACAGGACAGTTCCCTGATGACTCTAGACTGTCTCCCATTTCTTGTTTACAATTTTCAAGAATAACTATAGCATATTTTTGGAATTTAATATCCTGAGATGCAGAAGAGCTACCTGAAATTGCTTAATATTTGTTCCTGGGCCTCCTAAGAAATGTAAATTCTTGAGTTAAGGGTTTTTTTCCTTTCTGCTCTGGAAACAGATGGCTTCAAAATTTAGCTCAGGGAGCCACATGACTCTTGAGGTGTATTGTTCATCAAGGGGTGCTTTTCTGGACCCCTCAGCTCTGGTCAAACAGGGCACAGTGTGAGTCCATTCATCCCAATGAAACTGACCCTTAGGGACTGGGTCACAATGGACTGTATGCTTCTTTTGTCCCTCACTACCTGTCTGTTAGTGATAAGTCCACTTCATATAACTTGTTGCATAAGAATGTTCCGTTTCATCAAACTAACATAAGTTGATAATCAGTGCCCAGTGAACCTGCTTAGTGTTACTCCATTGCATAATTAATACTTCCAAATATCAAGACTTCTTTGAGGGCATGTGGTGCACCTATTATCTCGGCAGCCTGGTGAATAAGGAGGGGAGTTTGCAAGTTCAAGGCCAGTTTAAACAACTGAGTCACACGCTGTCTCAAAACAGGGCTGGGGTTGTGGCTCGGTGTGAAGGCCCTGAGTTCACTCTCACAAACAAACAAACAAACAAACTTCTCTTGTACCTCTGAGGTCCACTTCTTTCCTGCATGTCTTCAGTTAGCTATTCTGTATCAGAGATGAGTTAGTTTTTCACAAAATCGTGTCATTTTTCTCTTAGTTGTTTCTCTCGATAAGCCCTCTAGCACTCCCTGCAAGTCCATGTACTTACAGAGTTTGAATAATAGAGTGCTGATGAAGTTTATGGTAAAATTTATCTTTCACTCTTTTTGTTCTAATCTACCTGCTGGATGTCGAGGGTTCAACAGAGAACTCTGACCTAGGGCATGGTTGTATATCATAAGTGGGAGAGACCTGAATCCCTCAGTGACTGTGTGGAGCAGGGATGTTCATCCCTAGTAACTGGTCTTAAACAAGTAAGACAAAATTCTACCCTGGTAAGCCAGGACATTTTCAGGCTGTTTGCTACAGTAATTAGCCAAATTTGTCTAATTATCCTCAGTCATATCCTCCTCTGGCACTTTGATCTATGTGGACACCATCCCATCATTGTTTAGTTAGAATATGTTTTCTAAAGTACTTTCCCCTCTTCCCTTATTCTTCAACAGTCAACATCTCTTGGTCTTTGCTCCTACTCTCACTGTTTTAGTTCAAGTCAGCATCCTTTCTTGATAAAAATTATGCACTTAATGGTGGTCTTTCTGCTTTCTGTTTTGCCTACATCCAATGTATCCTCCAAATTTCATCATTTTTCTTTTGAAAACACAAATATGATCCAGTAGCCATTTCTTTAAACTTTTTAAAATATTTTTTCATTGCCTTCAGTGAATTAAAAATTTTAGAAATATTATATGATTCCAGTTTTGAGTTCATATCCAAAATAATTGAAATTTGCATCTTGAATTGGTATCTGTATTCCCCTTGTTTAGTGCAGCAATAATCACAATAACAAATATATAGAGAATCCATGGATGAATGAATAAGGGAAACAATATATTATATAAAATTATACTATATATATGTAAGTATATATCTATACATTGTAATATTATTCACCCTTAAATGAAGGAAATACTGCTACATATGACAACACAAATGAATGTTGAGGACATTAAGTGAAATAAACTAATCACAAAATGACAAATACTGCATGATCCAACTAATGTGGGATATCTAAAATAGTTATAGAGACTAAACAGGGAATAGAATGCTAGGTCCAGCTACAGAAGACAGAAAGAAGCAAGGAGTTTCTGATCAATAGTTATAATCAACTATACAAATGAGTAAGGTCTGGAAAACTCTGTACAGTCTTATTTAACAAAAATAGATCTCATGTTAAGTGCTCTTTCACAATTTAAAAAACTCAGATTTCTTTAGCATGATATCCATTAAACCCTTTTCATAAATAAACCCTAGCTACCTGTCACCTACCTTCCCGATGATATAACTCAGATTCTAAACAAACAAAAAAACCCAAAACTAGAGGTGTAACACAGAACAGCTTTAATTCCCTGCATATAAATTTGTTCAGCCTAAAATGTCTTACTTCCCATTGTCATTATTTCATCCCCTTAATGACACTCAATGAAATAATTGCCTTTTCTCTTTCCTAACCTTCCATATGCAGTTAACTGCTCTCTCCTCTGTTCTCTCATATGCCTTGACTGTAACTTTCATTGTCTTTATTCTTTCGGATTTCTCTACATGTGTATCCAAACTGACTGTGGGATTCTAGAAGGTGGTAAATAGATCTTATTTACTATTAGGTAGTCCATGCATATTTTGATGAGTAGCAACAAAAGAAGTACTGCAAAATATTTGTTGAAACATTTCTCAATATCATAAATTTCACCATCAAAAACAATGTGGTCTTATGTTCAACTATGAGAACTGGGGTATGTGCCTCTTTCACACCTTCCAATAGCTATGATAATGAAGACTAACTGATTTTTTTATTTTCAAGACAATAAAGCAAAACAAAACAGAACAAAGCAAATCAGAATGGAACAATGCAAGCAACACAGGACTTCACAACAAGGCAACAGGAAATCAACAGTGGCTACCATAATGTCTCTTGTTTTCTTTGAAATAGTTGTCCATATCTTCACACACAATAAAATCAAACAAAAAAAAATAGTATAAAACCAATAAAAAAAGAATGAAAGCATTATGGAACTTCAAAACAAGACAATAGGAAATCAATACTGGCTACAATAATGTCTTTTGTTCTCTTCAAAATAGCTGTCCATACCCTCATACACAACAAAATCAAGTAACAGAAAACAGACTAAAACCAATCAAAGCAAAAGAATGAAAGTATTACAGGATTTCAAAACCAGATAACAGGAAATGAACAATGATTGCTACAATGTCTCATGTTCTTCAAAATAGCTGTTCATACCATTACATGTAATAAAATCAAACAAAAAAAAGAATAAAATGAATTACACAAAAGAGTGAAAGTGTTATAGGACTTTAAAACAAGATAATAGGAAACCAACCATGATTACCATGATACATCCTATTATATTCAAAATAGCTGCCCATACCATCAGACAAAGTAAAACCTACCAAAACAAAACAGAACAGAACCAAACCTAACAAAATTGTGAAAACATTACAAGAATTCAAGACAAAACAATAAGAAATTAACATTGGTTACCACCTTCTCCTCCTACGTGTTTTCTCCCCTATCACTTTTATAGTATCTATTGTGTTTTTGGATCCCACTAACTCCTGTTTTTTATGCTAGTATTCACCCATATGAATTCAAACTTTTTCACTCATGAACATGATCTCCAGTTGCATCCATTTATCTACAAGCACCTCAAGATTATCCTACTTTATAGCTGTGTAGCTTTCTATTGTATGAAAATACCATATCCCTCTCATCCATTCTGTGGTTACACTTGCTTTTTTCTGATCTCCTGTTGCATGGAACAATTTTGATTTTCAGTCTATGAATTTCCTTTCCAGTTAAATGTGTTTCTTGTATACAGTATGTCAATGGATCTCGTTTCTTGATCCACTCTGTGTTTCTTTTTATTGCTGACCTGAGGCCATCTACATTAATGGTTACAACCAGCAGACATGGGTTTGTCTCTGCCATGCCATACTCCTGCTGTTGGTCCTCCACTTTCCCCCTTCATTCAGTTGCCTGTCTTGTTTGGTGATCCTCCTCTGCTGCTGTTCCCGGAACCATGGTCATCTTTATCCCTCTCTAGAATATCCTTTAGTAATATTTGTAGGAGATTGGTGGTCATGAATTCCTTCAGTTGTTCTTTATCATGGAAGTATCTTATTTTTCCAGCAATTTTGAAAGATAGTTTTGTAGGGTAGATCAAACTGAGTTGGAAGGTGTTTTCTTTCAGGGTTTGAAACACTTCACTCCAAGTTCTTCTTGACTTGATGGTTTGTGTTGACAAATCTGCTATGATTCTGATTGGTTTTCCTTCATAGGTTTTATTAGTCACTTTTTACTCCTCCCTGAGACAAAAATACCTGATGCCCAAAGTTAGGCAAGGACAAGTTTATTTCTTATAGTTCTTGAAGGTTTCAGGCCATACTCAGTTGGCTCCAAGGTAGCATGATATGTCAGAGGAGCCACTCATGGCTGCTGCAAAGAACAAAGCACAAACCAGAAAGAGAGAGAGAGAGAAAGAGAGAGAGACACCTTCATCTTACATTTACATCATATCCTGGCTCTGCCCCTAGGTGGGGTGTAACACTCACACCACCAATCCAAATGCTAGACAATGAACCAATCACAAACACATAATTGCATGAGATTTGGGGTCCACTGACATAAACCATAACATTCCACTCCTGGCTCCCAAAAACTCACGCACATCCTTTATACAAAAGACATTTAGTCCATTTCCAAGAGTTGCCAAAGACCTAACATGTTCAGCATTGCTGAAAAGTCCAGGTCTCAAGTCTCCTCTGAAATCTATGGCAAATTCTTTACTATAGCCCTCTGTACAAATGAAATAATGTTAAATATTTGCAAAATGCAAAGGCACGAGATAAACATTACCATTCCAAAAGTTACAAACAGGGGAATACAAAGCATTGGAAACAAAGCAAGTCCAACATCCAGCAGGGCAAACATAAGTCCTAGAGTTCCATGCTCAACATCTGAAATACTCTGGTTGCAAGCTCCAAAATGTTTGGGTGATTCCGCCTCCACAGTGTTTCCAAAGATTTCAGCTCCCGTAGCTTCTCTCTTACCCCCCCCACCCTCTGTTTTTGAAGCTTTCCTTGGATGATCCACATTCCTGGCTTTTCCAAACTTCTGAGGTTCACACTGTATCTTTGGCTTTGCCCTTACATCTGTATATATTGCCCTCTCAGGGACATACTGCTTGGCCTCCCAGGCCTTTTTGCAATCAGGATGGAAGCCATCTTACCCTCGGAATTTGTGCATTTTCCTTGTACCTAAAATCAGTGCCACATGGATGCCACCAAAGTTTGCTGCCAGCTAGAGCAGTGGCCAAGCTTTTCTCTTTCTTGGCTGTAGGGGGTCAAGTGCCAGATCACTGGGCTCTGTGAACCTGATTGTGAGGAAAAGCTTCTCTATGTTGCCACCATTCTGGAACCTGGTTTGGCTGCTGCCATTTGGGAACCTCATGTGGTTGCTGCCATTTTGGAATCTCGTGTGACCTCTGCCACCGTTCTGGAGCATTTTGCTCTTCAGCTTTCTCCTTTGAGTAAAGTCTTTCACTTTTGCAGTTTTGAGGCTGCAAAGGATGGAGATGCCTGGGATGCCTCCTGGCCATCTTTTTTATTTCTCTGTTCCTTCTCAGCAATCAAAGTCTCAGCTCTATCTTTACACCCCACAGCTTTACTGGAGTTTTCCTTCTGGCCGAACTCACAGCATTTTAAATTATCCTACTGGGCTCTTTGCTCTTGATTTACAACCTAAATCTCGCTAAAAGCCCCCAACAATACTCATAGCACTGACTCTATATTCGACTGCCTTGAAATTTCCTTTTCCAGATTAATCAGTCCTCCACCCTTAATCTCAGTCTCAGGCAAAGTCTCTGGACATGAGCAAAATGCAGACAAACTTTCTGCCAAGCCATAACACACATGGTCTGGAGTCCAACAACCAATGTGGTCCTTCTTCCCACCAGAAGACTCCCAAGCCTGGTCTTTACTGGCAGGCTTTCTATCAGCCTTTTGGCCTTCTGAGTTCTGAGCAGAATCTCCCCTACAGAACAGCCTAAGCTATTCCAATGCCACTCTTTCAGACGATATCTCCAAGCCTTCCCAAACTCTTCCTATAAGCCATTTCCAAAGGCTGTTGAACTACATGGTTAGGTATAGTCACAGCAACTACCCCACTCCTCTGGTACCAAATTCTTTCTTGGTTACATTTTACTCATTGCTGAGACAAAAATACCTGATGCCCAAAGTTACGGAAGGAAAGGTTAATTTCTTACAGTTATAGAGATTTCAGTCCATACTCAGTTGGCTCAAGGCAGCATGGCATGGCAGGGGAGCCACTCATGACCACTGCAAACAACAAGGCATAAACCAGAAAGAGAGAGAGAGACACACCTTCATCCCACCCTTGCATCATATCCTGGCTCCACCCCTAGGGGAGTATAGCACTCATACCACCAATCTAAGTGCTGAGGTTTGGTGGCCACTGACATAAACAATGACATAGGTGATCTTTTTCTTCCTCTAACAGCTTCCAATATTCTGTTCTTGTGCTGAATTTCTGGAATTTCGATTATTATATGTCTGTGTGTAGATTTACTTTGGTTACAGCTAGTTGGAGTTCTATATGCCTCATTTTCCTGTGTACCAGATCCTTGTCCCAAGTTTGGGAAGTTTTCTGCTATTACATCTGTAAATAACCTTTTAATTTCATTTGCATTCACCCTGCTTCTTCACTGATACCTATCATTCTTAAATTATTTCTTCTTGCATTGAATTGCTATTGTTTAATTGTTATTTCCTGGTTCCTTATTTTTAAAAGATCCTTCCTTTCATGATTGCTAGCTGCAATCCTGTTTTCAAGGTCTGAAGTCTATCTTAAGTCTCTTTCAAGCAGTTTTGTCAGTTTTTGATTAACTTTTTAATTTCCTATATATCTTGAATCTGTTTCATGCGTTGTAATTCCTTTCTGTATTGTTCATTCACATTTCCATTATTTTCCTATGCTTTTTACCTTTTAGATATGCTGAACAATTCTTTCATTATGTTTGTGATTTCTTCTTTTACCTGAGACATTATTTCTGATTTGATTACTTTTATAGTCTCATGAAGTTGTTTCTTTACTTCAGTTGTTATCCTGTCAGAGTTTTCAGGTGTGTGATTTCCATTTTCTTCCACCACTTTATCTCCCAGACTTGTTCTGTGTAACCTGCAGGTCTGATACTGCCTTTTGTTCCTTTGACTTGACATTCTCTTGGGTTCCTCACAACAAACTGGTTGTGGGGCTCCAGGCACTTCCCATGTTAGCAGCTCCTCTGTGGTGTAGGGGAATGGGGCAGTCACCTGTGTTCCTCTGACTCCAGGTTTACAGGGAGGTATCAGGATATGGAGCAGGGTTCTCCAGAGCTATGCAGCTACACTGGGGCTTCCCCAATGGCCAGGGGTGTGTGGTGGTGGGTTTGCTTCTCTCAGCCTATGTGTCTACACTGTGTATCCACACTATGTGTCCCATAATGGTGGCAGGCAAGCAGGGGTGTGTTTGTCTGATTCTCCTGGGAGGTGATGACTGCCAGAAAGAAACAAGGGCTTCCAATGGTGGCCCCCAGGTGGGGTGCATGGGGTTTACCTGGCTGCATGGTCCACTGGCTACCTGCAGGAAGCAAGCCTTCTGTTGTCAGTGGCCTGCAGGCAGAGGTGAGTCTGCTAGCTCTCTCTGCCTGTACAGCTGCCCACAGGAAGCAGACTTACCAATTTTGGAAATAGAAGTGATTACCTACATTTCATGAATATGTACTATGTATTTGTGACTGTGCTAAATTTTTATGTACTTCATCTTGTTTAATCCTTGCAATAACTATATAAATTGCTATTATTACTATTCCCATTTTAAAATAATGTGGTGAAGGCCCAGATAGATTCACTGCAGAATTCTACAAGAAATACAAAGAAGACTTAATTCCAACACTCCTCAAACTCTTCAATGAAATTGAAAGGGAAGCAATTCTTCCTAAGTCATTCCTGGAAGCAAATATTACTCTAGTACCAAAACCTGAGAAAGACCCAACTAAAAAAGAGAACTATAGGCCAATCTCCCTAATGAACAGAGATGCAAAAATTCTCAATAAAATATTAGCAAACAGGATGCAGCAAATCATCAAGAAGATTATACACAGTGACCAAGTGGGATTCATCCCAGGAATGTAGCGATGGTTCAACATACGTAAATCAATAAATGTAACCCACTATTTCAATAGAGCCAAAAGTAAGAACCACATGATCATCTCTATAGATGCAGAAAAAGTTTTTGATAAGGTCCAACACTCATTCATGATAAGTCCCTTACAGAGAATCGGAATAGGTGGTCTTTACCTCAATATGATAAAGGCCATGTATGACAAACCTACAGCCAGCATCATATTAAATGGCCAAAAACTGAAAGCCTTTACCTTAAAATCAGGCACAAGACAAAGATGTCCCCTATCACCATTCCTATTCAATATAGTATTGGAAATACTAGCCAGAGCAATTAGACAAGAGAGAAATAAAAGGAGTAAGATAGGAAAAAAGGAAGTTAAATTATCATTATTTGCAGATGACATGATAGATTACATAGAAGACCCCTAAAATTCCATTGATAAACTCCTAGATATCATAAATAAATTGAGCAATGTAGCTGGATACAAAGTCAATACTCAAAAATCAATAGCATTCCTATACACTAACAACAAAAATACTGAGAGAGAAATAAGAGAAGCCACACCCTTCACACTACCATCCCCCAAAATGAAATACTTAGGAATTAATCTCACAAAAGAAGTAAAAGAGCTATACAAGGAAAATTATAATACCCTGAAAAGGAAAATCAAAGAGGACCTTAGAAAATAGAAAGACATCCCCTGTTCATAGACAGGAAGAACAAACATTGTGAAAATGGCCATTTTTCAAAAATTACTATACAGACTCAATGCAATCCCAAACAAAATACCACTAACATACCTCATAGATCTAGTGAAATCAGTCCTAAAATTCATCTGAAACAAGAAGAGACCTAGAATAGCAAAGGCGATTCTAAGCAGCAAAGGCAAGGCAGGAGGCATCACAATCCCTGATTTGAAATTATACTACAAAGCTACTGTAATAAAATCAACATGGTACTGGAATAAAAACAACCATGAAGATCAATGGAATAGATTGGAAGATACAACCACAAACACAAACTCACTCAACTACCTTATCTTTGATAAAGAGGCCAAACATGCTTGCTGGAAGAACGACAGTCTCTTTAACAAATGGTGCTGGAAAAATTGGCTATCCATATGCAGAAGACTAAAACTAGACCCATGCCTGTCACCATGTACTAAACTAAAATCTAAATGGATCAAAAATCTAAATTTTAAAACAGAAACACTAAATCTGTTGGAAGACAAAGTAGGTAAAAATCTCAAAGATGTAGGGGTAGGTAGAGAATTCATGAACAAGAATCAAACTGCACGGGAAATACTTCCCAGAATCAATAACTGGAACCATATCTTATTAAAGAGTTTCTGCATGTCAAAAGAGATTTCCAGCAGAGTGAAAAGAAAACCCACAAATTGGGAAAAAATCTTAATGGATTATCCCTCAGACAAAGGACTTCTGTCTAGAATTTATAAAGAATTAAAAAAAAATCAGACCCTCGAAATTCAAAGACCCAATCCAAAAATGGGCATCAGAAATGAATACACATTTCTCAGATGAAGAAATACTAATGTCAAATAAATACATGAAAAAATGTTCATCATCATTAGTCATGAGAGAAATGCAAATTAAAACCACACTGAGATTCCATCTCACTCCAGAAAGAATGGCCAAGATAGAAAACACTACCAACAAGTGTTGGAGAGGCTGTGGGGAAAAAGGAACTCTTCTACACTGCTGGTGGGAGTGTAGACTGGTGCAACCACTGTGGAGGTCAGTCTGGAGATTCCTCAAAAAGCTGGGTATGGAAGTCCCATTTGACCCAGCTATTCTGCTTCTAGGCATATTCCCAGAAGAACTGAAAACATCATACCACAGTGATATATGT
>PVJX010050955.1:0-10479 GCA_004027295.1 Dolichotis patagonum | reverse complement strand
TCGAACTCACGACCTCACGTTTCCCACGCAGGCACTTATGCCGCTGAGCTAAACCCCCAGCCCCTCAATCAATACTTCCAGGGACAAATCTATGAGCTGCTCAGGGAACTCAGAAGTGTCTCTGGTGGCCCCAGATGATAAGCAAGGGAGTCCCTGAGAGCTGGCCCTGGTCACCAACTGTGGAGCCCAGCCCAGCTGCAACCCTGAGGCCCACAGACAGGGCAGGTCTGGGCTCACAAAGCTGGAGGTCCTCTTCACTACCTGAGTCCAGTCAGCCAGGTTCCAAATCCAAAGCAGACAGGGGGGCTCTGGGAGTGAGTGATATGTCTCACCTGTTGCCACCAAGAGACAGGGAACAGCACTGGGCAGCAGCTGGCTCCCTGCAGACCTCAGCAGCCTGGGTCCCGGAAGCCAGACTTCTGAGCTCTTGTGCACTGTCTCCGTCACCCGCGTGAGCCTCAAACTTGCCAGATGATTTCTGAGAGCCTCCTGGGCCTGGGTGTTAGGGACACCAGGATGACTCACCTCCCTGGTCCCCAGGGAGAGCAGTGGGTGACTCAGCAGCCCCAAAGCCTAGTGGAGAGAAGGCTCCTCTAGAGCCCCTTCTCAGCAGCTGCACAGAAAGACTGGAGAGCTTGGGTTGGGGATCCTACCTGGACCCCCAAGTGGACTCCTCATCCCTTACCACTGACCATGTGACCTTGGGCAGGGTATCTAACCTCTCAGAGCTTCCACAGTGATAATCCCACCCCACCCTGTCTATAGCTGGGACAATTAAAGACGAGTACTTGTGCAAACCCCCCAAGACAATGCCTGGCATGTGGCCTCTAGTGTCACTGTGGCAGAGGAACCACCCCAGGAGAACTGTGGCTGGGACCTAAGCAGCAGGCTCTGGGCTGTTAACAGATGCAAATATGGATATATATATATATACATATATATATATATATATATATATATATATATATATATGTATATATATATATTTCTTTGTGATTAAAAAAACCTTCATTTAATTAAAAATGTTGACATTGTGCCTGGACACCCCGCCAGACAAAGTGGCTATAAATTAAACATTAAATCTTTAATGGTCCAGAAAGAAATCTTTGTTTCTGGTTACGTATATACCAGATATAAATAGATAAAGAGAAGGCTCTTTTCATCTGGAGAAGGGGGAGGCAGACTTTTTTGTTTACCCCAACTGAATAATCTTGTTAAGTGAGTATAATTAAAAGTTAAATTAATTCACACCCTCCTGGATTTTGTCTGGATGGGGGTTGCAAGAAGGGGAAAACTGGCCTCCCTGGCAGAAACCCCTACTTTGGGAAGCGCTGGGTGCAGTGTGGAGCAAGCATTGTGGTCCCCTTCCAAGGTGCTGGTTAGGCTGGGAGGCAGGGGGTCCACAAACAGCCCTGCCCAGCTCATCTGTCCCTGTCCCTTGCTCCCTGCCCAGGCTGTGCCCTAGGTAGGGTCAGAGCATCCCTGAGGCAGGAAGGAGAGTGGCAGACAGTGTGAGGTGGGCATGTGGCTGGGGAGAGAGGGGGCCTCACACCTAGGGGTCCCACGGACTGAGCCAGGAAGACTCAGGCTGTGAGTCTGGGGTCTTCCTGCTGCATGCTAGGTTTCTCTGGGTTCTCACCAGGTCGGAAAAAGAAAGTGCATGTCTCCTTCTGCAAGAACATGAGAACTTGAAAGGAAGGAGTAGGAGAAAGGAGAAAAAGTGAAAGAAAAAGTGGACAGAGGCACAAATATGTGGTCCCCTAGGAAGACTGTCTGGTTCCTACTGTAACAAACACAGAGCAGCTTAAAACAATGCAGAGATTTTCTCTCACAGCTATGGAATGGGTCTCACTAAGCTGGACTCAAGGTGTAAGCAGGGCTGTGACCTTGTGGAGTCTCTAGGGGACCATCTGCTTTGTGACCCTGGATTCTGGAAGCCCCGCTCCTTAGCTCTCAGCCCCTTCCTCCTCTTCAAACCTAGTGACAGCTGTGTCCTCTCCTGCCTGCCTCATCCATGTTGAAAGACGCTGAGATTACATCGGGCCTGCCTGCATGGTCCAGGCCCATCTTCCTAGCCTGAGGTCAGCTGATGAGCAAACTTAATTCCACCTGCAGCCGGAATCCCCACATGACCTGATACAGTCAGTGACCGAGGGTTAGGACACCAGGCGGCGCCTGTCCTTTCTCACCAGTAGGCATCACAATCACAGACCCCAGATGCATGGCACCTGGGAATGTCCCTTTAATCCAGTGGGGCCAACCAGAGGAGCCAGATGATAAGGATCACATTGCTGCAGGCGACCAAGATGAGAGACACCCTGGGGCTCTGGAGCTGAGCAGAGCCCCCCACCCCACCCCGGGGTGAATGTGGCATCCGACAGCAGCAAATCCCCAAAGGCCTGTCAGGCTTTTAATGTGGAAGCAGCCCTGAGTGGCACCATGCGGGGCCAGAGCCTAGGGAGAGGGAAGGAGAGGCAACGGGGCTAAGAGAGGCACATGGTGACACCCTAAGAAACAGCACCTCCGGGAGCAGAGGCCAGGAGACCCCAAGCCAACACCCATGAGAAGGAAGACAGTGCCCTTCACTGAGCCGGGGCTTATCTGTCCCTCCCTGCATGATCGAGTCCTCAAACAGTGCTAGCCCCTTGGGGAGAGAGGAGAGTCATCTGTACCCCTCCTCGCTCCCCTGTCAGAAACAAGGCACTCAGAAAGAGGTGACCCCATGCCACTTGTTAGCGTTCTGACAGCCACAGGGAGCAGAGGGTGAGGAGGAAGCCCTCTGCCACGGAGCTGCCCAAGAAATCACTCTGGTCCTTTTGGCGCGTGTATGTCATTCTCTGCTTGACGAGGGGGCTGCAGAAGCCTCATGGCAGATGCTGCCCAGACCTGGGCCTAGCGGAGGAGAAAAACAGATTAAAGGGCCAGTCACCAAAGTGCTGTGGCCATGGAGGCACAGCTCTGTAGGATCCTGTCCCTGACCTCAGGGACTCCCAGGGACAGGCCCAGGAGAAGCTGCCAAGCTCAGAGGAGGGACCATGATCTAGAAACATCCTAAAGGTCAAATTGGCAGACTCAGGGAGACTAAAGGGAAATTGGCAGACTGGGAGATGGGGTGAGGGGAAGAGGGATGGGGGGTCCCAGGGGACTAGCTTCTGGCCCGGATGATGGCTTTCTGGGCTGGGGTATGACCAGGTTTCCAGGACAAAACCCTGAGCGGGACCTTTGGCGTGCTGAGCTGAGATGCCCAAGCACAGGAAGCCTGGAATCAGCTGATAGTGGACTCTGGGCTTCAGGACACCAGCAGGGTTGCAAAGTTGGGCATTGGGGGCATTGAGGGTGGGGCATTGTCAAAACATTGCGGAAACAGTGTGGGTAGAGGGAAGGGAACGCAAGCATCCAGATGGAGCCTCAGGAGGAGGTACAGAGGGGTTGGAGAAGGAAGGGCTGGGGCAGCTGAAAGGAGACCAGGCCACCTGCTACACAGTGGGCCAGGCCGGTCACCAGGCTTGTGTTCTATGAGAGACCAAGACAGATGGCGGCTGGCTGAGGTCGCCTGAGTATTCCATTGGGTCAGAATGTATTGGGGTGTCAGGAAGAGTAAGTATTTTAGGCAGGAGGAGGCAAGGTTGTGGGCCTGAGCGCTGATCCACAATGTGGCTGAGGGGAGGTAGGGCTGGAAGGCAGCGGTACCCGATAGGAGCAGCCTCAGCCTGGGACAGTGGCCAAGGTGTGCGGTGGGCTTGGGTCTGCCATGTAGCACCCACATCTGGCCGCTGCATTGGTGGTAGATGGGGGCTTCGTTTCTGGGCCAGGACCATGGTCAGACTGGGGAGTGCTCTAGAAAGAGGAGGGGCCTGAACTAAGTGACCTGTGGGTGGTAAGGAGGTGACAGGTAGAGAAGGTGCCAAGGAAGCGGGAGGACAGCTTGGGCAGGCACTGGGGATGAGGACAGGGGTGCAATCACTCTGGAAGCTCTGAGTTCTTGGGGCTGCATTGAGCTTGGATGGAAATAGAAGGGGGTGGGCCTCCAGAGGTCCTACAGGGTGTGTCCCCATGTCTTCTGCCCCACACAGTGGTTCCCAGCACTGTTATCCTTTGCAGGGACCCTGGGCTGGAGTGATGAAGGATGGCGAGGGAAGAACCAGGGTCACCCAGAGCACGTGTCACCAGGAGGAGGAGAAGGGGAGTGAGTGAAGGAAGGGAGGCCACAGCTGGCACCTGAGCTGGCGTTGGCAGCCCAGGAGAGAGCTCAGGCAGGAGCGGCTTTAGGCGAGGCTTAGGGTGGGCTGCTTTCTGGGAAATGTCCACTCTGCCTTCTTGTTTTTACAGTCAGGTAAAACAGTGAGGCAGGCCAAGAAATACCCTGACACATTTATCCGGACGCATTTAAATGCCTCCACATTGACCAATCCTTAAGCCGGACCTCAGCGACCCTTCTGACCACCCCTGGCATTCTGCTTATTTAACCATGCTATTAGGGATCCCTCCAAAATGACAACTAAAGGAAATTAGTTACCATTATCCGGAATCCTGCCCACTAACCTCGGGGGTCCAGAATGCATGCATAAACACATTCACAATTTATCTTGTTTTCCGACTCGCAAAGACTGCGCGTGTGGACCGAAGCTGGGGAAGACAGCAGCTATCTATTATTAAATAAACCGAGCTGTCAATACAGGCACAGCCCGCAAATTAGCAGCTTGTCAATGCGGGTTAGGAGCAGGCAGCCCTGTGCAGACTCGGTGTGATAGAACTCCAAGCTTCCTTCTACTTCCGCACCCTTCTGGTGGGGGACTGGGCCTTGGTAGCACAAGCAGAGACGTGTTGATCCCGAAGGCTACTGCTGAGCCACATGGTCTGTTTGAGGTGACTCTGGCAGGGACGAATCAGCTTGAGCTGGAGGCCTCCCCTCTGCACCCAAGTCTAACTAACTGCCCCGGAAGCACTCCTGTGTCACCTCAAACTGACCCCCTCTTGCAAAAGCCAGGACCCCAAGCAGAGCGCTGATAGATACAGCAGAGAAAGTGGGGCCGCAGAGGCTTTGGTGTGATGAGACCCACAGACAGACGTGACTGCCTCAGTGGAAGGGACTGGTCTACTCACACACACCTAGAAGCAGGAGGTGTGGCCAGCACCAGGGATCCCCGGGTAGAACTGAGCTAAGTCTGAGGCAGATAGAATGGGGGGACATGGGCCCACATGTTTGTTGTGGTTTCTGTGGGAAGAAACAGGAGAACAGGACTAGGCAGCTGTTTGACTCCTCTGCGAGGGCCCTGGTCTGCAAGGGCTGCTCAGGCTTCTGCACTGTAACCCTGAGCAACTGATTAAGCCGCAGCAGTGGATGGTGGTGGCTTGGAGGAGCTGGGGAGGTCTCGGGCTCTGGGCTGAGGGGTTGTACATGTAAAAAATGTGCTTCCAAGACAGTTGGCAGGGATCTCCAAGAAACAGCTAGCTCTGGGAGGGCTGTGCTGCCACAGGCAGCAAGGCCACAGG
The DNA here is from genome assembly GCA_004027295.1 of Dolichotis patagonum. NCBI lineage: Eukaryota > Metazoa > Chordata > Mammalia > Rodentia > Caviidae > Dolichotis > Dolichotis patagonum. The sequence goes on along the minus strand of PVJX010050955.1, from coordinate 4,986 downwards.
TGTCAAAATATCCTAACGTATAGCCAGATATGGTGGCAAGCACCATAATATTATAGTCATGTAATAATATAATCCTAGTGCTCTGGGAGGCTGAGGCAGGAAGACCACAAGTTTGAACCCAGCAATTCAGTAACATAGTGAGATCTTGTCTTAAAGTAAAAAATAAGAAAGCCCAGGGGATGCAGTTCAGTGTGAACACCCTGGGTCCGATCCCCAGTACCACAAGGAAAAATTGTTAACACAGATAATAAAGAATAGTAAACATAGCAGGGCTGGAGCCCAGTGGCCAAGGACACACTGGCTAGAGGGAGGTGGCTAGAGGAGACTCAGATTTTGCAGCTCTGCCTGTCCCGTGCTTGAATCTGCAGCCCAAGCATGGACAGATGTGAGCACACCGTGGCTGCCAGCACCTCAGCAATGCCAGAAACTGCCTGAGTCCCCGAGTGTCACAGCAGTTTCAGAGATGGCGCTGCAGAGCTCAAGTGGTTTAATGGTCCCTGGAGGCTTTCGTCAGCTGCAGAGAGGGAACCGGAGTGCTGTGATGCTGAGCCATGGAGAGCAGCTGGGCTCTGACTGACTTGGTCATGCGTCAGGAGGACCCTACTTACAGATCCCTACTTGGCGTGAGAGCAGGGTCCCTCCGGCACAAGACAGCCAGTGGACACAGACACCAAACCTGCCGGGCTCCGGGCTGGGAGCACAGCCTGCAGAGCCGGCTCTCGTGATTAAGGCTGGACCCTGAACTGCCCTGAGCCCACCACCACTGCTCCTCCCAGCCTTGCTCCCCAAAGAGAGCAGCACCTGAGGCCACCAGCCACCATGGGAACAGACCTCTGCTCTTTCCCCCGTGCCTAGCAGCCAAAGACCCATGTAGCTGAGCTGGAGGAGGAGCCTATAAAATGTGCAAAGTGTCCCACAGAGACCAAAGGGATGCAGCCTCAGCCCAATGCTCCCCAGTTGCTCTTGGTGCTGTGTTTAAAAAACTCTTAGCTCTTAGGGACCCAAGCTAAGGTTAGGGGATGTAGTGTGTCTCCTGGAAATCATGTTAGGTTCTTTCATGTTTGAGTCTCCTCTCACATAGAGGGAGTCACGGTGCTCGTGAATCTCACCAAAGTCCCCAAGACCCCCACTGTGCCAGGGACAGGCACCCAGCTCACTGCTCAGAGCTGTCGCCCTTTTTATGGCATCAAAACCAAGAGGCCTAGAAGTCTCCCAGGGTTTATTCCAGGCTCCCGCCCTCCTCTGCACCCTGGGGTCATGAAAGCATGTCTTTTAGGGTGAAGCCCTCCACCAGCATGTGCCCACTCATCAAGGGCCATATCCCAGCCCCGAGCTGCTCCTCTGGCCTCTCTTTCCTTCACTGTGATGGGCTGGGTCTTGTGCTACGGGCTTGTTACCTTTAATCCTCGTGGCCACACCTGGAGACCGATTCTGCAATCACCAGACACTCTGCAGGTGAACAACCAAGGTAATGAGAGGCTGAGTAACTTCCGAAAGTTTAGCAAGCAGCCCAGGCCCTGGCAGGCTGTGGGTTAACTGCTGTGTCCAGTCTCAGGTGCGTGTACTGGGCCCGTCTTAACTCTTCTCTTTTTGGGGAGCTGGAGGAACCAATGCTTCTGGATACCACTGCTATTCCCAAGTGGAATTTCTGCCGGCTTTTCTCTGGTGCTACAAGTAGTCATCTAGTTGCTGCTCGAATTCAAACCACCCAGCTATGTTCTCTGTGTCCAACTGAGTGCCACTCAAAGAAGGAAAGTGGGAGGACTGGGGCTGGCCAAGATCCCCCCAACCAGTCCTGGGCTGGTACCCTGACCCCAGCAGTCCCCACGGACTCTGAGCATGGCTTTCCCAACACCCAGCCCATTATCTACTTGCATTGTATAGTAGATTGGTTGAAAGAGATTTCTGAAAATCTTAGAGGCATGAACAGGTTGGTTTCTTAGGGGATTTGCTCAGGAAATGAGATTTGCCCATCTCCCAAAGGAGAAAGCACATTTCTAAATAATTGATAGCAAAACATGCTTGTCTAAGAGGCTGCCCTACCCTGATCGTCTGTGTGCTGAATGGTGCTGTCTGTCCTGTGTATTAATTCAGCTCCTTCCACCATCTCTGGCCCAAATGGGGCTGCTTACGTACACCCTCAGGGAATACCAGCCCCACCAGAGAGGTGATACACCTTTGGGCTTCCAGGGAGCATCCTCTAAAGGGCATTGGATAGACCTTAGGGGCTTGCTGGGCTAGGGGAGACCTCCCAACTGCAGCTGCAGACACAGCCCAGGCCAGTTCTCCATGCAGAATAGCTGATTTTTAAAGAAACAAAAGGGACAGAAGCCAAGACGCACCTGCCAAGGAAGGCTGGATGGCCGCCCAGCGTGGTCAGCTCTAGCTGTGCTTTAGCTGAGTGTCGGAGGGAACGTGGTGTACAGACCCGGCTCCACATGTGGAGGGGCGCTCAGGTGGCTCAGGTGCCTTTCTTTTGCATTAGAAAAAAGGACAGGCAGGAAGAAAATGGAAGGGACAAGAGGTGAGAGATGGCAGCGCAGCGGCAAAGCGCTCTTGGCTGCAGCCCAAAAGCCTTCCAGGGCTGGTACTGCACTCCTCCCTTCATGCGCTGCTGTGCCCCTGTGCTGGGCCACAAGGCAGGGAGCCGCACACCTATCCCCCCGAGTGAGTCCACAGCTACTGGGGGCACCGCGGGAGACCGTGGTTCCTCCTGCTCTGATCTCTCTGCACAGGGTTGCATCGGTTGTCATGACCACATAAGACAGGATGAAAACATGACAATGGGTGGAAGCCAAGAGCAGAAGATGGAAAAGACAGGACAGAAGAAGAAGAGGAGCCCTTAGCTGCAATTAGCAAGGCTGAGCGACAGTTTTTCTTAGTGAATTTGCTGGTGGCCAAAGCAAAACGGGAAACGTGGCCAGAAGGGCAGGATTCTCATCGTCTTAAAACGTGGCTTACAGTCCCAATGTTCAGCAGCAGAAAAGTGGCTACACAAAGGCTAGCACAGCCATGCAGGGAGTAGGATTCTGCCTTGGAAAGGGAGAGAGTGCTGACACAGGCCAGGCTGTGAGCAGACCTCACTGTGAGGCTCAGTGAGAGAAGCCAGGAGGTCCCTGGAGTCATCGAAGTCAGAGACGGACAGGAGGGCAGGGCGGCAGGGGTGGGCAGGGCATGGGGACACTGTGCAGTGAGGAAGGAGCTTCGGTGTGGGCAGATGAGGAAGTCCTGGAGGTGGACGGTGGTGCTGACCACACGGCTCTGTGAATGCGTCTAATCTCCCAGAACTGCACACTGACAAATGGTCAAGACAGGAAATTTTCTTATAATTATCCCTCAATAAAAATGCAAACAAAAACAACCCCAAACATAAGAAAGTGGCTCCAAAATATGTCTCCTATGAACATCAGTTTTCCTGAGGCCTTTGGTTTAAAATTATTCCTCTGAGTCCAGCTGTGTGTGGTCAGTGGTCAGTGTGGTCAGTGTGGTCAGTGCCGGCACCCAGCACTGCGGAGAAGGCTCAGGTGGAGTCACCATGTTGCCCTGGTTTCCACCAGGAAGCCCAGCGCTGGCAGGTGAGCAGTGCAGGGAGTGCTGTGGTGAAGAACCTCACAGAGAAGGCTGCGGAGGGCAGTGGCTGTGGTAACAGGGCCCCTGTGGCGGAATCAGCTCCAGCAAGGCCAGGATGGGTGGGACACAATGTCACAAATGTCCTAGCCGCTACTGCTATAGTCCTCAGGGTGATTGCCCTGGTGTGAGCAGAGGCCTTTGGGAAGGGCTCCTAGAGGATTTCCCTGGGGCTGCCACAAACGACTGAGGACAACAGAACTAGCCAGGCACCGTGGCCCATGCCTGTCTTCCCAGCATTCTGGGAGGCTGAGGCAAGAAGATCATTAGGTAGAGCCAGCCTAGAAACTTAGTGCATTAGCAAGACTGTGTCTCAAAAGTTGAGAAACAAAGGCGGAGGTTGGGGGGAGGGACTGAGGTTCAGTATGAAGACCGTTGGTTCAATTCCCAGTACCCCAAAACCAGGAGTGTATTCTTTCCCAGTTCTGGAGCCAGAAGTGTGCAGTCAGGAAGGTCTGCTCTTCTCGACAGCTCTGCGGAGGATCTTCCCTGCTCTCCCAGCCTCTGGGGAGTGCCGGCATCCTTGGCTTCCCTGGCCTGAAGGATGTTACCCCAGCCTCTGCCAGGCCTTCCCGCGTCCTCTCCTTACAAAGACTCTAGTCACCAGATTTCAAGCCCTCACTCAGAATGGTCTCACCCTAACTAACCATACCTTCAAAGATCATATTTCCCAAGAAGGTCACACCCCAAGGTTCTGGGTGGATAAATTTGGGGGGATACTCTTCCACCAGCACAGCCAGCACCTGCATGTCTCTGGGCCCCCCAGCTCTTTCCAGGGTCTCTGATTCTTAATGCCATCAGCTGGGTAGTGCGGGGATTCTTGTCTCAGCCCTGACCCATCTGAGCTGGGTTTCAGTTTGCATACCTGCTCCCTAGGGTCACGAAGGGGATACACACACAGCAGTGTCTGTGGCACGGCTTTGATGCTGTACGTGCCGCTCTGCTGTGACCGTCCAGCGGTCCCCGTGAACAGTACTTCAGTCCACAAGTTTTTGCAAAAAGGCGTGCGTCTTCCTCAGATCCTGCTTACGGAGGGCGGCAAGGCCCCTGCATGCCCCAAGCCATCAGTCCCATTTTCCATCCCCCGTCCCAAGCAGCGGCCACTGGAAAGGGCACGAGGGCCTTGCAAAGCTCAGCACCGTGGAAAAATCACTGGCTGCAGAGAGTGGGATAGGTCCGGAACTGCAGGCAGAGAGGGAGGCCACTCCAGCAGGGCCTGGGAGCAGGTTAGGGCCAGACCCACCAAGGAGAATGCGGGCAGGGTCTGCACTGGGTGCAGAAGCTCTGGGCTGCTCCCCGTCTGTCCCACCCAGAGAAGAGCAAAGAGCAAAGAGAAGCCAGCGGCCAAGCAGTCTGCAT
>PVJX010050954.1:0-10487 GCA_004027295.1 Dolichotis patagonum | reverse complement strand
ACTTCTTTCATGAGATTAATTCCTAAGTATTTCATTTTTTTGGATGCTAGTGTAAAGTGTGTGGCTTCTCTTATTTCTCTCTCAGCACTTTTGTCATTAGTGTATAGAAATGCTATTGATTTTTGAATACTGACTTTGTATCCAGCTACCTTGCTGAATTTATTTATTATATCTAGGAGTCTTTCAATAGAGTTTTGGGAGTCTTCTACGTAAAGTATCATGTCATCTGCAAATAATGATAATTTAACTTCCTCTTTTTCTATCCTTACTCCTTTTATTTCTCTTTCCTGTCTTGTTGCTCTGGCTAGTATCTCCAGTACTATGTTGAATAGGAGTGGTGATAATGGACATACTTGTCTTGTGCCTGATTTTAAGATAATGGCTTTCAGTTTTTGACCATTTAATATGATGCTGGCTGTTGGTTTGTAATAGATGGCCTTTACCATATTGAGATAAAGACCTTCTGTTCCAATTCTCTGTAAGGTTCTTATCATGAGTGAGTGTTGGACCTTATCAAAAGCTTTTTCTGCAACTATAGAGATGATCATGTGGTTCTTACTTTTGGCTCTATTGATATGGTGATTACATATATTGTTTGGTGTATGTTGAACCATCCCTGCATTCCTGGGATGAATCCCACTTGTTCGTGGTGTATAATTGTCTTGATGGTTTGCTGCATCCTGTTTGCCAATATTTTATTGAGAATTTTTGCATCTATGTTCATTAGGGAGATTGGCCTATAGTTCTCTTTTTTAGTTGAGTCTTTCTCTGGTTTTGGTACTAGAGTGACATTTGCTTCCAGGAGTGACTTAGGAAAAATTGCTTCCCTTTCAATTTCATTGAAGAGTTTGAGGAGTGTTGGAATTAAGTCTTCTTTGTATTTCTTGTGGAATTCTGCAGTGAATCCATCTGGGCCTGGACTCTACTTTGTAGGCAAGGACTTAATTACAATTTCAATTTCATTAATAGAAATTGGGTTATTCAGCAGTTTTACATCTTCCTCATCCAGCTTTGGTAGTTCATATGTATCTATGAATCTGGCTATTTCTTCAGTGTTATCGAACCTATGAGAGTAGAGGTTTTCAAAATAGATGTTGATGATCTTCTGTATTTCCACTGAGTCTGTAGTAATTTCAGCTTTTTCATTCCTTATTGCATGAATTTGAGTTTTTTCTTTCCTTTTTTTTAATAAGGTTGGCCAAGGGCTTATCAATTTTATTTATTCTTTCAAAGAACCAAGTCTTTGATTCATTGATCCTTTGTATTGTCTTCTTAGTCTATACTGCATTAATTTCTGCTCTGATCTTTATAATTTCCTCCCTTTTTTGGCTTTGTGCTTGGCTTGCTCTTCTTTTTCTAGATGTTTGAGTTGTAGCATCAGGTTGTTTAATTATGTTCGTTCTGTCTTCCTGATGTGGGAACTCAATGCAATAAATTGTCCTCTTTGGACTGCTTTAATTGCATCCCACAAATTCTGGTAAGTTGTGTTTGTACTTTCATTCTCTTGTAGATTTTTTTTAATTTCTTCTTTAATTTCCTTTGTGACCCACTGATTGCTCAGGAGTGTATTATTCAGTTTCCATGTGTTTGTAGGTTTTTTGCAATTTCTTTATCATTAATTTCTAGTTTCACGTCACTATGATCCAATAACATGCATGGGATAATTTCAATTCTTTTGCATTTACTTAAATATGTTCTGTGGGCTACTATATGGTCTATTTTAGAGAATGTCCCATATAATGCTGAGAAGAAGGTATATTCTGATGTTGTTGTGTGAAACACTCTGTATACATCTATCAAGTGCATTTGTTCACAGGTGTGATTCAGTTCTGTTATGTCTTTGCTGATTTTCTGTCTAGTTGATCTGTCCCTTTGTGAAAATGGTGTGTTAAAGTCTCCTGTTATAATTGTATTATTGCTTATTTGATCTTTCATTTCTGTTAGTATTTGCTTTATATTGCTGGGTGCTCTGGAATTTGGTGCATATATATTTAAGATTGTTACCTCTTCCTCTTGAAGTTTTCCCCTAAGTAGTATGTAGTGACCTTCTTTATCTCTTTGGATCATTCTTGGTTTGAAATTCACATTGTCTGCAAACAGGATGGCTACTCCTGCTTTTTTTGGTTTCCTGTTGCATGAATTATTGTTTTCCATCCTTTGACTTCCAGTCTATGAGTGTCCTTTTGGGTAAGATGGGTTTCTTGTAGACATCATATGGTTGGATGTTGTTTCTTGATCCATTATGAAAGTCTGTTTCTTTTGATTGGTGAGTTGAGACCATTTACATTAATGGTTGTAACTGTTATATATTGGTTTATTGTTCACATGTATCTTTCTGCTGTTGTGTCTTTAAGCTTTCCATTCTGTTGAATTGTCTGCCTTGCTTGGTGGTTTTATCCCATGTGTAACTAGAATGTCTTTCAGTATTCTTTGTAGGGTTGGTTTGGTGTTCATGAAGTTCTTCAGCTGTTCTTTGTCATGGAAGTATCTTATTTCTCCATCCATTTTGAAGGACAGTTTTGCCGGGTATGTCTGTATAGGTTGGAAGTGGTTTTTTTTGTTGTTGTTGTTTTGTTTTGTTTTGTTTTGTTTTGTTTTGTTTTGTTTTTTAGGATCTGAAATACTTCACTCCATGCTCTTCTTGACTTCATTGTTTGTGTTGAGAAGTCTGCCGTGATTCTGATAGGTTTTCTTTATAGATGATTTCTCTTTTCTGTCTCACAGTTTTTAGTATTCTGTTCTTGTGGTGGATTTCTGGGATGGTGATTATTATGTGTCTGGGTGTAGTTTTATTTTGGTTATGGGTGTTTGGATTTTTATATGCTTCACTTATCCAAATGTCAGTTTCTGTTTTCATGTTAAGGAAGTTTTCAGCTATTACTTCTGTAAATATCCTCTTGATATCATTTGGGCTGTCCCCTTCTTTTTCATTTATCCCTATTAATCTTATGTTATTTTTCTTTGCATCATCTTGCAGGTGTTGAATTGTTATTTCCTGATTTTTTGTTATTTTTAAAAGATCTTGTCTTTTTGTTCACTGGCTGCAATCTTATCTTCAAGGTCTGAAATTCTATCTTCACTTTTGTTGAGGTGGTTGTGGCAGCTTTCAGTAGCATTTTTGTTTTCCTGTATATCTCTTTGAATCTGCTTTATGTATTCTGTTTTTTTCTTATAGTGTTCATTCAGGGATTCTATCTGTTTGCTTTGTTCCTCTAATTTTTTAGCTGTGTCTTCACTAGATGCATTCACTATTTCTTTCACTATTTTTATCATTTCTTCTTTTACCTAGGCAAGTATTTCTGATTTGAATTTCTCCATAGCTTTCCCTAGTTGCATCTTTACTTCATTTGATATCATTTAAGACATTTCAGGTATATGGATTCTTTTTTCTTCTATGTACATGGCTTCTAAGCTTTCTTGGGGTGGGCTGGAGCTTTGAGCCTGCCTTTTGGTCTTTCCTTTTGTCATTTTTGCATATGTCCTTGCTTTGGGCAATGTTCCAAAGCTTCCTCTGGATGTGTGGTGAATTACCTCTTGCACCCCCAGTTCCTGGAGCAGCGCTGGCTCCCCTCTCTTGGCTCTTGGCTGCCTAAATTGAAAGGTGGACCTGGGCCTCATAAACGGGAGCAGATGGAACCTCGGGCCACAGACCCATGTCCTAGCGGGTGAGTATGATCTCAACCGCTGGGAGTGCTGGATTTAAGCTCTCCCCAGGCCAGCCCACACCGGGCCATCAGGCCCCCAGCTCAGCCTGGGCCTCCGGAACTGAGAGAAGGCCACTCGGCGTAGTGCACTAACGCTGTTGAGCTTCCGGGACTCGGTCCAGTGTACACAGTAGCTAGCCCAAGCTCAATTGCCTGCAGCACAGGTCGCCAGCTCCAGGAACCCGCCTTGGGGAGGCAGGACTCACCTCGCAGGGTCTTAACTCCCCTCTGTGGGCACTTGGCTCCCTAAATTGTCAATGTAATCATTATTACATTAGAAAAATGTGCACTAAAAGAATAAAGGGGCATCTATGCACACTTCTTAGAGGAAAGATTTTAAAAATAACAAAACCTGTTCTGGGAACTTAGCTCAGTGGCACAGTGCCTGCCTGGCAGTCCAAGTACAAGGTCCTGAGTTCAATTCCCAGTACCATAAAATAAATTTTAATAAATTATGGCAAGAGCATAGAAAAATGGATCAATTATTGATGATGGCAATATAAAATGATACCAACATACTCTTGTGCTCTTCAGAAGTTTTATTTTCGTTTTTCCACTTTTTATTTATTTTCATTTTGAGATGGGGTTTCTCTATGTAGTCCAAATTGGCCTTGAACTTACCATGCAGCCCTGGCTGGGCTTGAGCTGGCAATCCTTCTCCCTCGGCCTCCAGAGTGCTGGGATCGCAGTTGTGTGCCACACCTGGCTAGAAGTTTCTAGCAGAATTAGATACACAACTATCCTGCGATTCAGTCATTGATACCTAAACATTTTTCCAGTCATGAAAATCTCTATCACACAGAAAGGGACACATGAATGTTCACAGAAATGTATCTTCTAATACTCAGTAGCTAAACCCCACAGATCTGTTTTCCTATGGGGAGTGACCCATGGTGCAGTGCATCCATGCTATGCAAAACCACTCCAGGACCACAAAACATATTTGTGTGAAGCACAGAAGTTTCTCATGAGTGTTTTGGAAGTTACACTTATGAAAAACCATCACCAAATGTTCCAAAATTGGTGAAACTATGTATATAATATTTTTGGTATGATGATTTTGTCAAACTGGAGAATAAAATAGTGGTTGTAAGGGAAGGTAGTGGAAAGGGTGTTACGGTTAAAAGGGCAGTGGGTGTGGTTATAACAGGAACACATGAGATGATCTTGTGATAGAACAGTTCTGTATCTTCACTGTTTTATAACAAGGCAAACATAGGCATGTGATACTGTTGTTAGCAGCTGAGTTAGTTAGAAATATTATAGGCAGTGAGACAGGGCTGGGTCCTCCAAGCAGCCAGTGCAGAAGCCCAGATGCCTTCCAACTGTGGGGGAGACAGACACTTCCTGCTGTGTGCCAGGCCTTAAGACAAAAGATTAAGAAAATGCATCGATATCCTAAGGACAATATTCTAAATAGCTCCCTATCACCCTGAGGGAGTCTGGAGTCACCATTCAAACCCCTTAGGGAAGAGACACTGATTTCTAAGAATGCCCACTTTCTATGTGACTCACTTCCCCATTTGTCCCCAATATAATGAATTTTACCTGAACTATTAATCTTATTGCCTAGCCATAGTTCTGTCCCATCTTATGCCCATCTGCCCTGTGAGGTCCCAGTTTTCCCTATCTTGAACCCGTCTCACCCCAAGACTTTACTCTATAAAATTCCCTGGAAAAGACAAAGTCCTTGGCAACCTGCTTGGGATCCTTTCTGTCTCTCTCAAACAGACGCTTTCTTTCTCTCAATAAGTATATTCTACTCTTAACCTCTGTTGTTCCTAAAATTCATCCTTCGATTTTAGAGAACACAAAATCCCACCGGGCATAGTAGGTCGGGAGTTTCCTTCCCCTATATCAATACAACTGCATGGAAATAAAACCCACAAAGCTTACAGGAAAAACTGGTGAAACAAGAATATTTTGGTGGATCAATTGTACCATCCTGATGATGATATTTTATATTTTTATGATAGCTTACCAAGGGCTCTTACTAAAGAGGGAAATGATCAATAAGACAATATGAAAGCCCATCTTTGCACATTGTGTCTTCCCTCTGGTACATGCTGATTCCAGGCTTTTTCAGGTCTGACTGTGTTGGAGACCACTGCAAAGCAGTCTGAGCAGGATTTAAAATTAAATAATTGGCTTCTGTGTTTGTCTGTGAGTCTATCCTAGGCCTCAGCCCCTGGCCTGGGGATGAAAGCAAATTCATAGTAAGTGAACCTTTATGAATCACTGGTCCTGGCTGAGGCCTGAAGTGGCCTGTGAGGCCAGAGATACCTCAAAGGGCAAGATAAGGCCACAGCTGCATATACTTGGCTCAAACAACAATTAAGTAGACAGAGACTGCAGCTGAAGGAATTATTTGTATATTCTCACTCCTACCATGTCTTCATGATAAGACAGTTCTACTGAACTGACTTGATTCATAACTTGGAGATGGCCTTGAAGTGACTCCCAAGGTCCTCTTATTGCCTGACTTTCCTCATTTCCCTGCCCTTTGTTGTTGGACCTAATAAAGTGGGCTGTCCAGAGACATCTTTGTCTTAACCCTCAGAGTCTCGAGCTCAGCTAAAGGGTTCTTACTGTCCTGGAGCCATAAAATCATAAAACTTGTTTCATTTTATTTAAGCCTCCACCTTATACTCATTTGAGAGATAAGGGATCTAAGTTAGGACCTGATAGGTCTGGTCAGTGATTTGTCACACATCAAGGGTCACCTCACTGGGCTTTCAGAGCTGCACACCTAGTGGTCTGCGGCTCTCCCTCCGAGCAGTCTGCGTTATTTCACTACAGCACCTGCTCTTCCCCTCTGCACTTGTTTCCATGCTCCTTTTCGTCTTGCCTCAGAATCCACTTGGTGGTTTTCAGCACTGCAACCAGGTCCTGTGAAAACTCTGCTTGCAGCAGTGTTACTGAACCTCAAAGTCCCTCATCTATTCATGGTAGCTCACAGGTTGCAGAAGGATGTTAATCATATTGATGCCAGTGGAATTGGACTCAGAACGTCAATCTGAGTGTCCTTAGGTGGTTCTTCCCAGGATCCAGGTGTCCATTAAGCAAAGCGAGCACCATCTGCCCTATGGTAGTCAGATCTAGTACTGTAGCCCCGTGTTAAATATAAATGACAGGAAGCACATGCCTGTCTGGGAGTCCTCAAATTAGTGGGTATTCTGTGTCTCAGTATAACTGGCACTGCTAACGTGTAAATCCATGTGGCAGGAGCCACCAGAAGGCCAAATCATCTGGCCTCATGGGCACTGGGACAACGGAAAGATGAATCATGCCATTGCCTCCCTCTTAGACTCCACTGTCCTTGGAGGTCTGTACACACTTGCGGCCTCTTCACCACATCAGATGATTTCAGCCCTGCTCCAAGTAGGATCCTAGGACTGATGGAGCATCACTTTGTCCCTAGTATTGGAAATGTAGTCTCATGTCCTTCTCAGCATTCACTGCCTCACGTCCTCCATCTTTAGACAAGGATGAGGTGCATTTATGTGTTTTGATGGTACTGGGAGTTGAACCTAGCACCCTTGCACTGAGCTAATTTCCTACTCTTTTTACTTTTAAGGCAAAGCCTCACTAAGTCACTAAACTGTCCATACTAGGCTGAAATATACCATACTCCTGCCACCTCCTCCAGGCTGCTGGCATCACCAGACTGTGTTTGAGGGTCCCCGCAGCTGAAATAGGGAACCTATTCCATGCTCATGGAGTAAGTTTGCAGGTATCCTGATTCCCATGGAAACAGAATTTCCAGGACACATCAGTAGCAGACATGAGGTTTGCTTACCAGATAAATTTTAGGAGGCATGGGTGAGCAGAATGTGGGGACTCAGAGAAAGAGATCTATTGTGAGTTGATCTGAGCCTATTTAGGGGTGTTTTCAGTACATGTGGCCGGAGATGTGTATTGCTTCTGCCTATCAGTTCAACCCGGCCATAGGTCTGAATGTAAGCCATCTACCTGTGTGTGATGTTGAGATATGCTGCTCAGCACTATTGCTGCTGCCGTGGGTGAAAAGGACAGGACCAGAGCCCAGAGTTACAGGCTTACTGTGTCTTTGAGGACCTTAGGAACATTAATGAGTTTCCAAGAAGGAAAAATGACTTGCACAACTTTTGTATCTTAAGCTGCATTTAAGTACACTATCAAAATCCCAATTTCCTTATCTCACTCCTACCTACTTTTTATTGCTTCTGTCCTATCTCACTGTGATGACATGTGTCTCTAGCACAGCAGGTGCTACATTAAAGCCAGGAAGCCCTTGCTATCACATTCATAGGAATTAATTCAATCAAACAGTAAATCTGTTGCAGATCCCACAGAGGGTCAAAACCTAAGCAAACTCCTTGGCTATTGATCTCTAACTCCTTGAAAGATGGTTTTGTGTCTTCTCCTGAGGGATTCAGGGATTACAGGTCATTTTTGCTTAAAAGAAAAGAAACTGACTTTTGAAGGTGTCCAAAGATGCCCACTGGTGACTAAAAACAGGACAAACTTGGCCACTTGGCCTTCATGTTATATCAGTCTCTTCCATTCCTCTGAAAACCTGTGTCACATCCCCGCTTGGGCCCGCACACAGACACCTTGTCATTTAAGAAGTGTCAGTCTAAGCACTAACAACACCTACTTTATTAGCCCCAAATTTACTTAACTTATTTCATCCACATGCTGGCTAGAGGACACAGAGACAAGAGTAACTAAGACAGTCTCACTGTTTGCAGCTTTTATGTGTTCTGCTCTGAACCTCCTAGCAGGTGCTAGTGGCCTGCAGTCACTGCCCTGAACCTGCAGGGAACATGGCTCTCAGAAGAGCCTCCGCCACTGGCCCACCATGCATGAGCTCAGCCTCCTAGAACAGAAGCAGGGATCCCATGTCAACCAGTGATGCCCTCAAGGGTGGACTCCTCCAGCAATAAGGACTTTCCCTGGGCTATTCACAAAATGAGTGAGCAGCCAGAGCCTGGACCACCTCAGTGGCCCCCTAAGCATTGGCCCTTTCCTGCAGTTAGTAGGCAGCCTGACCTCTGACAGTGTCCACGCCCAGCAGCTGTCCTCATCTGAAGTCACTTTCTGCCTTCCCTATCTCCCATTTATTTCCAGTTAAAGCTTTGCCTGCTTCTCATACTTGTTGGCCTGGCCCCTCATTACTGTTACTGCTGGGACAAAAGACTCCACATCCAGTGTCAGGGCCAGCAAGGCCCAGCCTGCCCTACCCACTCTGAGCTGTGCATGCACAAATCACTGTGTGTGTTCCATTGACTTCCCCATCAGGTGTTCCAATAGGGAATCTTCAGGCTAATTTTGCATGTCTGTGACAGCAGTAAAGTGCAGTGATGCTGTGGGTCTCCTCACCACTTACAAGGAGGAAGACAGGCAAATACAGTGGACTGCATGTTCCACAGCCCCTCGGAGCATCTGTTGCTAGCACTGATACAAGCAACTCAAAAACTTTGCTCAAGTTAGAAGGAACACATGAAACTTGCCATTTACTGGTCAGGTCCCAGTGAGGCCTCCCAAATGGAAGATGGGGCTCACAGGGAAGTTTGTCAGATTCTATACTACCAAAAGTTTTCAGGGTACATCAGTGACTGGCATAGGCAGGCAAATGCATTAGACAGCAACACATAGAAACAGGGAGTATCCTTAGTGTGAGGAGCCACAGGAGGCACAGCTTTCATGATCAGGAAACCCCAGTAACAGAGCAATGGGGCTCTGTGGCTCCTCAGGGGCAGCAGGCATCATGAGTGTGAACCCAGGCTTTGGTGGGTCTTCTGTCTGCAGGATATGGATTACGGGTGATTCTTACATTAGCAGGATCTGGAGTCTCCAGTGCTGCCACAGTTCACCTGCTCCTTGCAGTAAGTGTAAGGGATAAGTGGAGAGTGGGGTGTGCACTCTGTCAGTAAAGGGGGGCAGGGGACACAAAGACAGGAGTGACTAACGTCCTCATCTTCACTGGGTAAGAGATGGCAAATGAAGGTTGGGTTTTAAGAGGGATCCTATCCCATTCCAGCACCATGAACACATGGAACTTGGCAAGTTGAGACTCTAATTTATGAGCACATTTTTTAAATAAACAAACAGAAGATTTATTGAACATATATTAGTATTACCATTTTTTTTTTGGTACCAGGGATTGAACTCATGACTAGCACTTGGAAGGCAGGTGCTTATGCCACTGAGCTAAATCCCCAGCCCTAGTATTACTATTTTAAATGGTTAAAATAATAAATACAATTTAACACCATTTTTAAAAATTTTATTTTAAAGAGAACAAAACAAAGAGGACAGAACAAAGCAGATCAGAATAGAACAATGCAAGCAACACAGAACTTCACACCAAGACAAGCGGGCATCAACAGTAGCTACCATAATGTCTCTTTCTTTGAAATAGTTGAGCACAGCTTCACGCACAATATCAAACATAATGACATAGTATAAAACCATTCAAGAGAATGAAAGTATTACAGGGCATTCTGAACCAAATATAAGAAAATGACCAATAGCTACCATAATATCTCATTTTCCATAAAAAAATTTATTTATACTATCACATATATTAAAATCCAATTACACAACATGATAAAACCAATGGTAATAGAAGAACAAAAGCATTATAGGACTTCAAAGCAAGATGATATTAAATCAGCAATGACTGCCATAGTGTTTTATTTTCTTCAAAATAGTTGTTCATACCATTACACATAATAAAATCAAACAAAACAGAATAAAACCATTCCAACTGATGAATGAAAACATTATAAGGCCTCA
>PVJX010050953.1:0-10479 GCA_004027295.1 Dolichotis patagonum | reverse complement strand
AGCCAAAACAGTATATGTTCCCACTGCCGAAAAGCTTGCATTATATCTCAGGGCAGGGAAGAATATGTGGCTAGAGAATGAGGTGGAGAAAGAAGGACTGGAATTTATTGTTCTTAGCATCCTAAGAGTTAGAGAAGGACAGCACTGGGGAGGCTTAAATAGATATGATTTGTGTAGGAGTTCCCTGGAGATAAGTCATTGATCTGCCCTAACTTCTACATTGTGGCTGAATTACATACATAATCAACTGCATTCTAGCTAAAGCCTTAGAATTAGAATTAGTCAGGTGCTCCCCTCAGTCAATACCATTTCTTACCCTCTAATAAACCTGATCTTTAAGAAAGCATTAATAATTGTGAGGATGATCTCTATTTTGTTGTACATTTTTGGTAACTGTTCTAAATAAATCAATTTATACTGTTAAGAATAGTATGAGGACATTACTGAGTCAAACGCGACTAAATGTCTGAGTTGTAGATTTTATCTATAAAATCGTAATGATTCTCAGAGATGGATTCATTTGGATCATAGATTGTAAGTTCTGAATATATAAAGTGGAAGTATTTTTCCCTCTCCTGGATTTGAATAATAATGGGGAATGTGCAAACATACTAAAATGAAAATCACTCATGTAAAATAAAACCAGGACCTTACCCTCTGATTTGAAGCTTTATTAATCAGCTTATACATCTTTACTTGGGCACCAAAAGATCACAAGATTGTTGCCTATATTGTTGCATATTTTGCAATTTGTACAAAGTCTCACTCTGTCTTTATGACTCTTTTATAACTCATTGATTGTGGCAAGAATTAAATGTTAATGATAGAGAAATGTTTCAACCATATGCAGGTTTTTGTAATTAACATTCTTTGAGAATGGAGACTCATACCTAATGAAATCATTATGTAAGGAGAAAGTATCTCATCAGGCAATCAGGAACTATTGGTTTAATTTCAAATCTATGTATTAGTATTTCTGGAAATTCTCATTGGAAGGTATAGTTATAAATAAAGGAAAAATGTCCATGTTTCTTTGTGAAAGTTTTCTAAGAAGTACAACATAATTGAAAAGATGTGATTCTAGGAAAGTAATTTGATCTGTCTTTCATCAATCAAAGTCCAAGTGGAGAAAGATAGAATTGGAAGTGATTTGTATCAGCAAGATCAAATTCTTGTAGACAGTGGACAAATCCTGCTTTCACTTGGGAGAGGGACCCAGTGGGTTTTGAGAAAGACATAAGGAAACTATATTTTATTGAGCTCAGCTGTGTTCAAGGCTCTGGGCATCCTTATTTACATATGTCACCTTGTCTAATTATCCCAACAATCATCATACTCTGTCCCTGCAGGCAAGCTACACACCAAGCCAAATTATAATCACAGTGTTCTGTGGTGAGTATGGAATTAGAACATAAAAGAGTTGATTGTGTATTATGGGTGTTTAATGTTTGTGACAACTTCCCTGTTACATAGATGCTTGCACTCATACATTAGAGAGGTTGTGTCCTTGGATCCGATTTGTCTCCTGGTTGGACCTTGGATAGGTAAGCCATTTGCCTTTCTGACATTCTGTTTTCTATATTCATAGCTTTATATCCCCATTCTGATAGACATTAATCTGATAGAGATTTTTCCTGTAAGATAACTACACTACTTTTAAATAGTTTAAAAATCTTAGTAGTGCATCAAACATTTCTGTTTAAGTTCTAGGTCTGTAGGTCCACCATCATTTAGTTGACTTGTGCAAAATTTGGCTGGACCACATTGGATACTAGGTTTCTGATCATGTTCAAGGATGTTCCTCCTATCTTCAGAAGCCAAAGTTGGAAGGCCATGGCTCCCTAGGGAATGCTCTTCTAATGGCAGGTGACAGGAGCACAAGAAGGCAAGGAGAACAGGTGATGATTCTTAATACCTCAGCTTGAAAATGTGACTTCCTCCACATCTATCAACTAAATAAAATCACAAGGCCAAGGCCAACACTGATAGAGTAGGGAAGGATACTCTTCTCAAGAGAGACAAAAACTGAAAGTGCAGAGATGTAACCTCTCTTAAGGAAGAGGAAGAATTGAGAATAATGATCTGATCTACCACAGTATTCTGAAGGTATATATATCTGAATGAAGTCTTGATATCATAGATCAATTTCCTGAGAACTAATTCCTTTAGAATCTTGGAGCTTGGGAAAGGAGCATGAAATCTCATTTTTGTTTTGTGTTCTCACGAGAAGAGAGGGACCATGACTAAATATTCTGCTTTGTGTTTAAGCATTTGCTCCATAAATTAAACTGACTCTTACACTTGCCACCAAATATACTAATACTATAAAGAACAATGCAAGAGGTCAAAAACCTAAGGGATGCCTCACTTGGCCTGATGTCAAGGTAGGTGACAAATTCTATTAAATTAGAATCATTCGCCTTCCTGGAAAATCAGCCTCATCTATCTTTGCTAAAGTTAATTTACAAGCTGTCCCAAGGCATTAGTGATATTTGGGCATCTGTGTTTCTGTTATACTGGTTGATCCTGAAAACTAAATTGCTCATCTATTTTACTAAATATCAAGATGACCATTTTCATATTGAAAAATTGTGAAATTATGCACAGGAAAGTATATAAAATGTATGTATAGATCAAGGCTAATTATAAAATTATATTCTTTGTTATTAATATAACACAATTTGTTGATCATTATTGATGAATATTTGAATTTTTTCTAGTTTGGGAACCTTATGAGCAATTTTTCTAAGGATATTGTATTATGGCTCCTGGGACAATTGTGTTACTCTTGACAGTTTTTGTAGGATACAAAGAGTGGATTTTCTGTGTCAAATAAATCAACAATGAATCAGTTGTCTGCTTCTGTGTACAAACACATCATAAATATGCCATTTGCCTATAAATTCATATTTGCCGATAAATTCGAGGGGCCAGAAATATAAGCTAGTTTCAACTGGGTACTACCATTTAAAAATTAAAACAAATTATTAGTACATGTTTGAAATACATAATATTTACATTCATCTTAGGGTGTCAGCATCTGTGCTTGACATAATTATTTTTATTTCCCTTATCTTCTTCTCTCTCCTCCTCCCTCTGTCTGTATATGCCCTTCCCATTTACAAATCATGTATCTTCTTGTTTCATATTATTTGTCATTATTTTGTTTTTGGAATTTATATTTTGAGTTTTACATATAAGAGAAGTTATGAAATATTTAAATTTATGAGACCTTATTTCACTTAATATTATGTTCATATGGCAGCTCAACTAGAATGAGATGATTCAGAATTGCCTCATTCATGTGTTCAGTAGTAGTACTGGCTGTTAATCTGATATCTCTTCATGTAGTCTGTACTATTCAAGGACTAGCTTGGTTTCTTTATTGAGCAGTATCATGGCAGCAAGGAACAGGAATAGAAGCTATAGTGTCTCTTGAGGCTGAGGCTCAGCATTCCTAAACCATCACACCCATCTAATTCAACTGATAAAAGCATGTCATAAGGTCAACCTAGAACAGAGAAGGCAAATAAATGGAGTCTATCTACAGGTGCAGAAAGGTCAGATTACTGAGGGAACATGCCTACAAGGATATGAAGAATTGTGGTCATATTTTACATTAGACATATCTCTAACTTTATTAGGTAATGGTGAATCACTTTTTCTGTTACAATCATATATATATATATATATGTTATATATATATCATATATATTATATATAATCATATATATGATATATATATATATATATATATATATATATATATATATATCATTCATGATAGGGAATTTACACCTGTATATAATATATCTTGATTCTTCTTTTTTTTCACATTCCCCTACTCTTCATTCAATGCTTTTTTCCACTCCTTATTTACAAAACCTTGTTCCAATTTTCCTACTATTTTTTAATTTTCCCTTCCCCTTCCTTGTTCCCCTTCCCACTTGAACATTTTCTTTCCATATCCCAATATCTATTTTGTACTTTGTTCCTTATTTATACTTTTGGTTTCTCACAGCAGAGAATAAATGTGATAATTAAACATGTGTGTCTGATACATTTCACTTCAGAGTATGTTCTCAAGGTATATCCAGTTACTTGAGAATGCCTCAAGTTTATCCTTCTTTATAGCAGAGTTCTATTCCATTGTATTAAATATCACGTCTTTATCCATTAATTCATTGATGGATATTTGGTCTGTTTCCATGATTTAGCTATTATAAACTGTGCTGTTATAAACGTGAGTGTGCATATCTTGCTGTAGTATGATGTGTTAAATTTATTTGGGAAGATACCAAGAAAGGGAATAGCTGAGTCAAATGGAACCTCTAGTTCTAGTTTTTTGAGGAATTTCCAAACTGATGTCCACAGTGGTTTCACCAGCCTACACTCCCACCAACAGCAGACAACAGTTCCTTTTTACCCATCACGCCTCCAGCATTTATTATTGGTTGATTTCTTGATAATAGCTATTTTTTTCTTGAGTGAGATAGAATCTCAGTGTTGTTTTAATCTCCTAGAATGACCAGTGATATTGAAAATTTTTTTCATGAATTTATTTTCCAATTGTAATTCTTCATCTGAGAAATGTCTTCATTTGAAAAGTCAATTTTTGGATTGAGTCTTTAAATTTGGGAGGTCTGATTTTTGAGTTCTTTTTATATTTTAGATGTTAGCCTTTGTCTGAACAACAGATAACATTTTTTTTCATTCTGATTTGTCACTTCACCTTGTTGGTGGTTTCTTTCACTGTGCAAAACTTTCTAGGAAGATGAGATCCAAGTTGTTGATTCTTTGTATTATTTTGTGTGAGATACAGTGTTTGCCTACACCTATATCTTCAAGAGTTCTATCTATTCTATCTTCCAATTAATTTGGGTTTCTGTTTTAATATTTAGGTCTTTGATCCATTGCAATTTTAATTTAATGCATGGTGAAAGTTACAGGTGTAGCCTTAATCTTTGGCATGTGGAAATCAAGTTTTTCCAACAAACTTTATTAAAGAGTTTCTTATGATGAAGGTGTTTGTCCACTTTGTTAAAGATAAGGTGGCTGAGTTTGTTTGGAATTGTTTCTACATCTTCTAATCTGTTCAATTGATCTTCAAGTCTTTTTTTGTGCCAGTACCATACTGTTTTTATTACTGTAGCTTTGTAGTATATCAGTAATAAAAACAGTATGGTACTGGCCATTTTCACTATATTTATTTTTCCTACCAAAGAATAAGGGATAGTGTTCCTTTTTCTGATATGATCTTCAAACACTTTTGTCAGAGTACTGTAGTTTTCTGTTCTTTTTTTTGGAAGCAGAAATTGAACTCAGTTCCCTGTTCTTGCCAAGCAGGTGCTTGTACTATTGAGCTATATACCTCACCTTGTAATTTTCAATGTACAGGTGTTTTACTTCCTTTATTAGATTGATTCTTAATATTTCATTTTTCCAATCCTATTGTGAAGGTTATGGTTTTCTTAATTTCTATCTGAGTCTGTTATTTGTGTACAGGAATGCTATGAATTTTTGAGGGCTAACTTTTTTTTTGAGGGCTAACTTTCTATACAGCTATGCTGCTGAATTTGGTTATGAAATGTAGAATTATTTTGGTGGAGTTTTGGGAGTGTTCTATGTAGAGTACCATGTTGTCTGCAAGTAATGATAATTTATTTTTATTTTTTATTTTTAAAGAGAATAAAACAAAAACAGAACAGAACAAAACAGATCAGAACAAAGCAATGCAATCAACACAAGATTTCAAAAGAAAACAACAGAATATTAACAGGGGCTCTCATAATGTCTCTTGTTTTCTTTGAAATAGTTGTCCATATCTTTACACACAATGAGTTCAAATGAGACAAAATAGTTTAAACCATTCAAAACAGAAGAATAAATGCATTACAGCTCTTCAAAACCACATAATAGAAAAATCAACAATGGCTAACATAATGTCTCTTGTTCTCTTCAAAATAGCTGTCTATACCTTCATATATATTGAAATTAAACAATACAATGCAGACTAAAACCGATAAAAACAAATAATAAAACATTACTGGACTTCACAACAAGATGACAGGAAATCAGCAATGGCTACCATAAAGTCTCTTTTTCTTCAAAGTAGCTGTTCATACCATCATGTGTAATAACGTCAATTCTTGTAAACTCTTTAGGAGAAGTTCTAGGCATGTATAAGCCTATACATGTACATCTTTCCTTTCTGTATTAGAGGGGAAAACAAAACAAATCAAAACAAAATACAAGAAAAACAAGAAACCATAGAGACAAATAAATAACAACAACAGAGAGCCCAAAACAATAACAATATAGGCTTTCAAAACAAGGTGGAAGGAACCTTTGTTATTTTACATAGTTATCTTCAAAAAAGTTATTCAGATTACCCGATATAAACATGCATAATTAATCTAATCTTATGAATGTTAGCTGTTTTGTTCCAAGAACTAATAGAATTAGTAGCACATTCATCTTAGCTATCTTAAGTGTGTATATACAAATTTATAACTGTTTGCTTTTCCCTTCTTTTTTCCTTTTCTCTGAGTTATTTTTCCCCTTTGAGCAGTTTCCTACCCTTTCACAAAATTTATTGAATATTTTGTATCTTATTTACTTCTTCAGTTTCTTATACTATGGAGATGATACAGTATTTACACATGTGAGTTTGATTTATCTCACTTATGAGTATTGTCTCAAGTCACATCCATTTACCTATAAAACCCTAATGTGATCTTTGTAGTTGAGTAGTACTCCAGTGTATAAAAATGCTACATCTTTTTAAATTCATTCCTCAGTTGATGGACATTTAGATTGTTTCCAAGATCTGGCTATTCCAAATTGTGCTTCTATAAACATGGGTGCACATATATCACTGTGGTGTGATGTTTTCACTTCTTCAGGGAATATTCCTAGAAGTGGAATAGCTGGGTCAAATGGGACCTCCAATCCAAGGTTTTGGGCAACCTCCAGACTGACCTTCACAGAGGTTGCACCAGTCTACACTCCCACCAACAGTGAAGAAGAGTTCATTTTTCCCCACAAATGCTACAGCATTTGTTATTGGTGGTTTCTTGATCCTAGCCATTCTTTCGGGAATGAGATGGAATCTCAGTGTTTTAACTTGCATTTCTCTAATGACCAATGATGCTGAACATTTTTAAATGTATTTATTTGTCACTTGTATTTTTCATCTAAGAAGTGTGCATTCATCTCAGATGTCCATTTTTTTGGATTGGGTCTTTGAATTTTGTGGCTCTGATTAATTTTAATTCTTTATATGTTCTAGACAGACGTCCTTTGTCTGAAGAGCAGTCAACTAAGAATTTTTCCCAATTCATGGACTCTCTTTTCACTCTGTTGGAGATTTCTTTTGACATGCAAAAACTTTTTAATAAGATGAAATACCAGTTAATGATTCTGGGAAGTATTTCCCATGCAGTTTGATTTTTGTTCATGAATTTTATGCCTACCTCTATGTCTTCAAGATTTCTACCTCCTTTGTCTTCCAGCAGATTTAATATTTCTGTTTTAATATATAGATCTTTGATCCATTTTGACTTTATTTTAGTGCATGGTGATAGGCATGGATCTAGTTTTAGTTTTTGGCATAGGGAAAGATGGTTTTTCCAGCACCACTTATTAAAGAGGCTATCTTTGTTCCAGTGAACATGTTTGGCTACTTTGTCAAAGACAAGGCGGCTGAGTGTGTTTGTAGCATTGGTTGTATTCCATTGATCTTCAGGTCTGTTTTTTCTAGTACCACACTTATTTTATCACAGTTGCTTTGAAGTATAACTTCAAGTCAAGTATAGTGATGCCTCCTGCCTTGCCTTTGTTGCCCAGAATTGCCTTTGCTATTCTAGATCTCTTCTCATTCCAGATGTATTTCAGGAATGATTTCTCTAGATCTGTGAGATATGCTAATGGTATTTTGATTGGAATTGCATTAAATCTGTATATGAATTTTGGGAGAGTGGTCATTTTCACAATATTTGTTCTTCTTTTCAACGAACAAGGAATGTCTTTCCATTTTCTGAGATCTTCTTCAATTTGTTTTTTCAGAATATTATAATTTTCATTGAATGGATCTTTTACTTTCTTTGTTAGATTGATTCCAAAGTATTTAATTTTTGGGTGCTGTTAAGAAGGCTGTGGCTTCTCTTATTTCTCTCTTAGTGAATTTGTTGTCTATGTATAGGAATGCAATTGACTTTTGAGTATTGACTTTGTATCCAGCTACATTACTGTATTTGGTTATTAATACCTATAAGTCTTTCAATGGAGTTTCTTGGGTCTCCTATCCAGAGTATCATGTCATCTGCAAATAATGATAATTAAAGTTCTTGTTTTCCTTTCCTTATTCCTTTTATTTCTCTCTTTTATCTAATTGCTCTGGGTAATATTTCCAACACTATATTGAATAAGAGTGGTGATAATGGAAATCCTTGTCTTGTTCTTGATTTTAGAGTAAAAGCTTTCAGGTTTGACCATTTAATATGATGCTGCCTGTTGGTTTGTCACAGATGGTTTTTATCAGATTGAGGTAAAGACCATCTATTCCAATTTTCTGTAGTGCTATTATCATGAATGAGTGTTGGACCTTATCAAAAGCTTTTCCTAAGATGTGGTATTTTTATACAATGGAGTATTACTCAGCTATGAAGAAGGATGATCTCGAGGCCTTCACAGGTAAATGGAGACAACTTGAAACTATCCTCATTAGTGAAATAAATAAGAACCAAATTTATAAATATCGCATTGTGTCTCTAGTGTAAAAAGAAATAAGAACTATAGGAGTAATAAAACCCAAAATGTGTAATTGCTACTGTAAAAAAGAGGAAAAGAAAGTACTCTAAAGGATATAATTGCATGTATGTTTGAGTGTGTAAGATGAATGACCATATTACTGGTTTTGTTAGATCATGGAGCAGACTGTTAACAGTCTCATTGCTTGAATGTGTACTTTGTATGTTTTAACTTTGTAACTTGAATGATTTCCAAGATGACAATATGTAAGTTATCAAGTAATGACTTCTTAGTATTTTTTGTTCTTTTCTTTTTTTCCTTGGAATTTCATATTGTTGCAACCCTTTTTTCTATTTTTTTGTTTCCTTTCTAAATGAAATTTTTTAAAAAAGCTTTTTCTGCATCTATTGAAATGATCATGTGATTCTTGTCTTTGGCTCTATTGATATGATATAATATATTTATTTATTTGTGTATGTTGTACCATCCCTGAATTCCTGGAACATTCCACTTCATTGTGGTGTATAATATTCTTCATGATTTGCTGCATTCTGTTTGCTAGTATTTTACTGAGGATATTTGCATCTGTGTTATTAGGGAGATTGGCTTATAGTTCTCTGTTTTGGTTGAATCTTATTCTAGTTTTGATATTAAGGTAAAACTTGCTTTCAGGAATGAGTTAAAGAGGATTTCTTCCCTTTCAATTTCATTGAAGAGTTTGAGAAGTCTTCCTTGAATTTCTTTTCAAATTCAGCAGTGAATACATCAGGACCTGGGCTTTTGTTTTTTGGTAAGGTTTTGATTATATTTTCAACTTCATTAGTTTTAAGTAGTTTTGCATCTTCTTGATCCAGCTTTTCTTTTTTTTGGTGCCAGGGATTGAACTCATGACCTTGTGTATGCCAAGCAGGTGCTTACACCGCTGAGCTAAACTTCTGGCCCCCCTTGACCCAGCTTTGATAATTCATATGTTTCTAGGAATCTGTCCATTTCTTCTGTAGTATCAAACCTATGAGAGTAAAGCTTTCCAAAGTAGATATTGATGATCTTTTGTATTTCCATAGGGTCTGTAGTGATTCTGCCTTTTTCATTCCTTATTGCATGAATTTGAGTTTTTTCTTTCCTTTTTTAAATTAGGTTGGCTAGGGGCTTATTAATTGTATTTGTTCTTTCTAAGAACCAACTCTTTGATTCATTAATTCTTTGTATTGCTTTGTTAGTTTCTGTTGCTTTAATTTCTGCTCTGACCTTTATAATTTCCTCCCTTCTTTTTTCTTTGGGCTTAACTTGCTCTCCTTTTTCCAGATGTTTGAGGTATAGCATCAGGTTGTTTACTTGTGTTGGTTCTGTTTTCCTGATGTGGGAGTTAACCGCAATAAATTTTCCTCTGAGGACTGATTTCATTGCATACCACAGGTTCTGGTCAGTTGTGTGTGTATTTTCATTTGCTTGTTGATATCGTCCAATCTTTTCCTCTTGAAGTTTTCCCCTAACTGGTATGTAGTGACCTTCTTTATCTCTTTGGATCATTCTTGGTTTGAAGTTCACACTGTCTCCAAATATAATCACTACCACAGATTTTTTTCTTTTGGTTTTTGGGTTCCTATTGCATGAAGTATTGTTTTCCACCCTTTGATTTTCAGTCTATGAATTTCCTTTTGGTTTATATGGGTTGTTTATATATAGCATATGGTTGGAAGTGGTTTTTTTTTTTATTTGAAAGAGAAT
>PVJX010050952.1:0-10480 GCA_004027295.1 Dolichotis patagonum | reverse complement strand
TTGATGTTTGGCTGGGTGCACTAAGTTCCAACATGGCATGTATATCACAAAATGCTCTTGCTTCTTATTAGCTCGCCCTTGGGTGCCCGCGACTTGCCAGACCTTGTTCACTTACCAGGCCAGCAGGCTAGTTGCTTGTTGGCTTGGTGCCCTAAATTCCAACATGCAGCAGATCTCAAGAAACGCTCCTGTTTCTTATTTCCCCACGCTGGGGTGGTCCCAGCTTGCCAGAGGACAATGACATATGTGGGGGGCAGGTCCATTGCTGGTTGGCTCAGTGAAATAAGTTCCAACATGGCCCGGATCTCAGGATACGCTCTTGCTGCTTATTTCCCCGCCCTGAGGTGGCCGCAGCTTGTCGGAAAACAGTCATTTACCAGGGTGGTAGGCTAGTTGCTGGTTGGCTCAACACCCTAATTTCAAAAATGGTGCGGATCTCAGGAAACGCTCTTGCTTCTTATTTCCCCACACTTGGATGGCCACGGCTTGCCAGACCATGGTCACTTACCAGGGCGACAGGCTATTTGCTGGTTGCCTTGGTGCCCTAAGTTCCAAAATAGCGTGGTTCTCATGAAACACTCTTGCTTCTTATTTCCCTGTCCTGGCATGGCCACGACTTGTCAAACAACGGTCACTTATCGGGAGGCAGTCTAAGTTGCTGGTTGGCTCCGGGCCCTAAGTTCCAACATGGCACAGACATCAGGAAACTCTCTTGCTTCTTATTTCCCTGCCTTTGGTTCACCACATCTTGCCAGACAATGGTCACTTCCCAGGGAGGCAGGCTAGTTGCTGGTTGGCTTGGAGACCTAGGTTCCTACATGTTGTGGATCTCATGAAACGCACTTGCATCTTATTTTCCCACCCTCGCATGGTCACTTGTTGCCAGAAGTTGGTCACTTACTAGTGCAGCAGGCTAGTTGCTGGTTGGTATGGTGCCATGAGTTCCAACATTGCACGAATCTCAGGAAATGCTTTTATGTCTTATTTCCACACCTTGGGGTGGCCACATCATGCCAGACCAGAGTCACTTACTGGGGCACCAGGCTAGTTGCTGCTTGGCTTGGTCCCCTAGGTTCCTACATGGTGCTGATCTTAGGAAACACCCTTGCTTCCTGTTTTCCCTCCCAGGGGTGGCCGCTTATCGCCAGACCATGGTCACTTACCAGGGAGGCATGCTAGTTTCTGGTTGGCTTGGCGCCCTTAGTTCCAATATGGCGTGAATCTCAGGAAATGCACTTGCTTCTAATTTCCCAGCCTGGGATTGCCACGGCTTGCCAGACAATAGTCACTTCCCAGGAAGGCAGGCTAGTTTCTGGATGGCTTAATGCCCTAAGTTCCAACATGGTGGGGATCTCAAGAAATGCTCCTGCTACTTATTTCCATGCCCTGGGATGGCTGCGACTTTTCAAAACAAGGTCACTTACTGGGAGGAGGGCTATTTGCTCGTTGGCTTGGCGCCCTAAGTTCCAAATTGCCCAGATGTCAGGAAATGCTCTTGCTTCTTATTTTGCTGCCCTGGGAAGGCTTCTACTTGCCAGACCATGGTCACTACAAGGGCTGCAGGCTAGTTGCTGGTTGGCTCGGCATTCTAAGTTACAACATGATGTGGATCTCAGGAAATACTGTTGCTTCTTTTTTCGCTGCTCTGGGTTGGCCGCAACTTGCCAGAACACGCTAACTTACCAGGACGTCAGGCTACTTCCTGGACGGCTCAACATCCTAAGTTCCCACATTGCATGAATCTCAGGAAATGCTCTTGCTTCTTATTTCCCTGCCATGCTTTGGGAGAGGTTTGCCAGACCAAGTTCACTTACCAAGGTGGCAGGCTAGTTGCTGGTTGGCTCGGCCCCCTAAGTTCCAACATGGCACGGATCTCAGGAAACGATCTTGCTACTTATTTCCCACCCTGGTGTGGCCATGGATTGCCAGACCATGGTCACTTACTGGGTCAGCAGACCTGTTGCTGGTTGGATTGGGCCCTAAGTACCAACATGGCACATATCTCAGGAAATGCTCTTGCTACTTATTTCACCCTCCTGGGGAGGCTGTGGCTTGCCAGACCATGGTCACTTACCAGCACAGCAGGCTAGTTGCTTGTGGGCTCACCACCCTAATTTCCAAAATGGCGTGGATCTCAGGAAACCCTCTTGCTTCTTATTTCTCTGCATTGGGGTGGCTGCAGCTTGCCAGATCATGGTCACTTCCTGGGCAGCAGGCTCATCGCTGTTTGGTTTGGTGCCATAAGTTCCAAAATGGCATGGATCTCAGGAAATGCTCTTGCTTATTTCTGTGCCCTGTGCTGGACGTGGCTTGCCAGACCTTGTTCACTTACCAGGGCGGCAGGCTAGTTGCTGGTTGGCTTGGCGCTCTAATTTCCAACATGGCTCGGATCTCATGAAACTCTTGCTCCTCATTTCTCCATGCTTGTGTGGCCGCGGCTTTCCAGACCATGGTCACTTACCTCGATGGCAGGCTCATTGCTGTTTGGCTATGCAATGTAAGTTCCACCAAGGTGCCAATCTCAGGAAATGCTCTTGTTTCTTTTATTCATGCCCTGGCATGGCCGCGGCTTGCCAAAAGTTGGTTACTTACTTGGGCAGCAGGCTAGTTGCTGGATGGCTCGATGTCCTAATTTCCAACATGGCATGGACCTCAGGAAAAGTTCTTGCCTCTTATTTCCCCACCCTGGTGTGGCTGTGGCTTGCCAGACTACAGTCATTCACAACTGTGGCAGGCTAGTTGCTGGTTGGCTCGGAGGCCAAAGTTCCAACATGGCACGCATCTCAGGAAACACTCTTGCTTCTTATTTCCATGCCCTGGGATGGTTGTGGCTTGCCACACCATAGACACTTACCAGGGCTGGACGCTAGTTGCCGCTTGGCTCTGCGCCCTAAGTTCCAACATGATGCAGATCTCAGGAAATGCTTTTGCTTATTATTTCTCCATGCTGGGATGGCAGCGGCTTGCCAGACAACAATCACGTACCAGTGGGGCAGGCTAGTTGCTGGTTGGCTCAGCTACCATGTTCCAACATGGTGTGGATCTCAGGAAATGCCTTTGCATCTTATTTCTCCGTCCTGGGGTGGCCACGACTTCCCAGACAGCAGTCACTTACTGGGGCGACTGGCTAGTTGCTGATTGGCTTGGCACCCTAAGTTCCAACATTGCACGAATCTCAGGACATGCTCTTATGCTTTATTTCCCCACCCTGGGGTTGCTGCAGCTTGACAGACCACGGTCACTTACCAGGGCGGCAGGCTAGTTGCAGGTTGGCTTTTCACCCTAAGTTCCAGTTTGGGTCGAATCTCAGGAAATGCTTGCTACTTATTTCCCCGCCCTGCTTTGGGAGAGGTTTGCCAGACCATGTTCACTTGCCAAGGCAGCAGGCTCGTTGCTGGATCACTTGGCCCCCTAAGTTCCAACATGGCACACATCTCAGGAAATGCTCTTGCTACTTATTTCCCATCATGGTGTGGCCGTGGCTTGCCAGACCATGGTCACTTACTGGGATGGCAGACTAGTTGCTGGTTGGATTTAGCCCTAATTTCCAACATGGCATGGATCTCAGGAAACGTCTTGCTTCTTATTTCTCCACACTGAGGTGGCCGCAGCTTGCCAGACTACAGTCACTTAACAGTGTGGCAGGCTAGTTGCTGTTTGGCTCAGTTCCCTTAGTTCCAAAATGACTTGGATCACAGGAAACACTCTTGTTTCTTATTTTCCTGTCCTGGGGTATCCGCAGAGTGCCACAAGTTGGTCTGTTACTTGTGTAGCAGGCTTGTTGCAGGTTGGCTCTGCAACCAAAGTTCCAACATTGCACTAATCTCAGGAATTGCTCTTAAGTCTTATTGCCCAGCACTGGGGTGGCCGCGGCTTGCCAGAACATGGTCTCTTACCAGGCAGCAGACTAGTTGCTTGTTGGTTTGGCGCACTAAGTTCCAAAATGGCAAGGATCTCAGGAAATACTCTTGCTTATTTCTGTGCCGGAAATAAGCTGGCAGTGGCTTGCCGGACAATGTTCACTTACCAGGGTGGCAGGCTAGTTGCTGGTTGGCTTGGCAACCTAATTTCCAACATGGTGCCAATCTCAGGAAATCCTCTTGCTTTCTATATTCATGCCCATGTGTGGCTGCGCCTTGCCAGATGTCAGTTACTTACATCGGCAGCATGCTAGTTGCTGGATGGCTTGATGCCCTAAGTTCAAACATGGCACAGATCTCAGGAAAAGTTCTTGCCTCTTATTTCCCCACCCTGGGGTGGCTGTGCCTTGCCAGACCACATTCACTCACCAATGTGGCAGGTTAGTTGCTGGTTGGCTCTGCATCCAAAGTTCCAACATGGCACGCATCTCAGGAAACCCTCTTTCTTCTTATTTCCCTGCCCTAGGATGGCTGTGGCTTGCCAGACCATGGTCACTCACCAGGGCAGGAGGCTAATTGCTGCTTGGCTCCACACCCTAAGTACCAACATGGGGTGGATCTCAGGAAACGCTCTTGCTTATTATTTCCCCCACTGCGATGGCAGCCACTTATGAGAAAACAATCACATACCGGGGGCAGGTTAGTTGCTGGTTGGCTTGGTCCACTATGTTCAAACATGGTGCGGATATCAGGAAACTCTCTGGCTTCTTATTTCCCCATGCTGGGGTGGCTGTGGCTTGCCAGACCATGGTCACTTAATGGTGTAGCAGGCTAGTTGCTGGTTTGCTGGGTGCCCTAAGTTCCAACATTGCCGGAAACTCAGGAAATTCTCTTACATTTTATTACCCCACCATGGGATGGCCGAGGCTTGCTAGACAATGGTCACTGACAGGTGCAGCAGATTACTTGCTGGTTGGCTCGGTGCCCAAAGTTCCTACATGGTGCGGAACTCAGGAAACACTCTTGCTTCTTATTTTCCCACCCTAGGTTGGCCACGCCTTGCCAGACCATGGTCATTTACTAGGGTGGCAGGCTAGTTGCTGGTTGGCTCACTCACTAAGTTCCAACATGGCATGTGTCACTCGTAATGCTCTTGCTTCTTATTTCCTCACCCTGGGGTGGCCACGACTTGCCAGATCAAGGTCACTTAACAGGGCGGTAGGCTACTTGCTGCCTGGCTCGGCGCCCTTAATTCCAACATGGCGCGGATCTCAGGAAATGCTCCTGCTACTTATCTCCCCGCCCTGGGATGGCTGCGACTTGTCAGAACATGGTCACTTACAGGGGAGAGGGCTAGTTGCTGGTTGGCTTGGTGCCCTAAGTTCTAAAATGGCCCAGATCTCAGGCAACGCTCTTACTTCTTATTTCACTGCCCTGCGATGGCTGCTGTTTGCCAGACCACAGTCACTAAAGGGCTGCAGGCTAGTTGCGGGTTGGCTCGGCGTTCACAGTTCCAAAATGATGTGGATCTCAGGAAATTCTGTTGCTTCTTTTTTCACTGCTCTGGGTGGCCACACCTTGCCAGAACATGGTCACTTACCAGGACGTCAGGCTAGTTGATGGATGGCTCAACACCCTAAGTTCGCACATTGCAGGAGTCTCAGGAAATGCTCTTATGTCTTACTTCTCCGCCCTTGGGTGGCTGTAGCTTGCCAGACCATGTTCACTTACCAGGGCGGCAGGCTAGTTGCTGGTTGGCTTGCCGCCCTAAGTTCCAACATGGTGCGAATCTCAGGAAATGCTCTTGCTTCTTATTTCCTCGCCCTGCTTTGGGAGAGGTTTGCCAGACCATTTTCACTTACCAAGGCGGCAGGCTAGTTGCTGGTTGGCTCAGCCCCCTGAGTTCCAACATGACATGGATCTCAGGAAATGCTCTGGCTTCTTATTTCCCCAACCTGGGATGACTGTGGCTTGTCAGACCATGGTCACTTGCCGGGGTGTCAGGCTAATTGCTGCTTGGCTCAGCACACTAAGTTCCAAAATGTAGTTGATCTCAAGAAAGGCTCTTGCTTCTTATATTCGTGCCCTGGCATGCCCGTGGCTTGCCAGACATTGGTTACTTACTTGGGCAGCAGGCTAGTTGCTGGTTGGCTGGGCACACTAAGTTCCAACATTGCACAAATCTCAGGAAATGCTCTTACATCTTATTTCCTGGCCCTTGGGTTGATGTGGCTTCCCAGACAATGGTCACTGATCAAGGCACCAGGCTATGTCCTGGTTGGCTCGGTATCCTAAGTTCCTACATTGTGAGGATCTCAGTAAACACTCTTGCTTCTTGTTTTTCCGCTCTGGGGTGGCTGCAGCTTTGCAGACCGCAGTCACTTAGCAGGGTGGCAGGCTAGTTGCTGGTTGGCTCAGTGACCTAAGTTTCAGCATGGCAGCAATCTCAGGAAACAATCTTGCTTCTTATTTCCCTGTCCTGGTGTGGTCGCTGATTGTCAGACAACAATCACTTACCAGGGTGGCAGGCTAGTTCCTTGTTGGCTCAGCACCCTAGGTTCCAGCATTGCATGGATTGCATGAAACGCTCTTGATTCTTATTTCTCCTTCCTGGGGTGGCCATGGCTTGGAAAACCACAGTTACATTACAGGGTGGCAGGCTAGTTCTGGTTGGCTCAGCACCATAGGTTCCAACATGGCGTGGATCTCAGGCAACACTCTTGCTTTTTGTTTCCTCCTGCTGCAGTGGCCATTGCTTGCCAGACCACAGTAACTTACCACAGTGCCAGGCTAGATGCTCGTTGGCTCAGTGCCATAAGTTCCAGCCTGGCATGGATCTCAGGAAGTGCTCTTGCTTCTTATTTCCCTGCCATGGGGTGGCTGCAGCTTTTCAGACCATGGTCACATGCACGGGCAGCAGGCTAGTGGCTGGTTGGCTCAGTGCCTTAAGTTCCTACATTGTGGGGATCTCAGGAAATGCTCTTGCATCTTGTTTTACTGCTCTGGGGTAGCTGTGGCTTGCCAGACCACAGTCACTTACCAGGGCAGCAGGCTAGTTGCTGGTTGGCTTGCCACCCTAAGTTCCAACATGGAATGAATCTCAGAAAATGCTCTTGCTTCTTATTTCCCTGCCCTGGTTTGGAAAAGTTTTGCCAGACCATGGACACATACCAAGGAGGCAGATAGTTGCTGGTGGGCTCACCCCCTAAATTCCAATATGGCGTGCATCTCCCAAATTGCTCTTGCTTCTTATTTCCTCAACGTGGGTTGGCCGAGACTTGCCAGATCATGGTCACTTAGCAGGGCTGCAGGCTAGTTGTTGGTTGGCTTGGCACCTTAATTACCAACATGCGCGCATCTCAGGAAATGCTCTTGCCACTTAATTACCCACCCTGAGGTGGCTGCGGATTGCAAGACCACAGTCCCTTACCAGTGTGGCAGGCTAGTTGCTGGTTGGTGCAGTGCCCCAAGTTCCATCATGGCGAAGATCTCAGGAAATGCTCTTGCTACTTATTTCTTGCCCTGGCATGGCCGTGGCTTGCCAGACAATGGTCACTTACTGGGCAGGCAGACAAGTTGTGGGTTGGATTGGGCCCTATGTTCCAACATGGCACAGATCTCAGGAAATGCTCTTGCCAATTATTTACCTGCCCTGGGGTGGCTGCATCATGCAAGACCATAGTCACTTACCAGTGTGACAGGCTAGTTGCTGCTTGGCTCGGTGTCCTAAGTTCCAGCATGGTGCAGATTTTAGGAAACGCTCTTGCTTATTATTTCCCCATGCTGGAGTGGCCACGGCTTGCCAGACAACAATCACTGGCCAGCGGGGCGGGCTAGTTGCTGGCTGGCTTGGCACCCTAAGTTCCAACATTGCATGAATCTCAGGAAATGCTCTTATGTTTTATTTCCCCAATCTGGGGTGGCCTCGGCTTGCCAGACCATGGTCACTTAGCAGGGCGGCAGGCTAGTTGCTGGTTGGCTTGCCGCCCTAAGTTCCAACATGGCGTGAATCTCAGGAAATGCTCTTGCTTCTTATATCCCCGCCCTTCTTTGGGAGAGGTTTGCCAGACCACCTTCACTTACCAAGGCGGCAGGCGAGTTGCTGGTTGGCTCCACGGCCAAAGTTTGAACATGGCGTGCATCTCAGGAAACCCTCTTGCTTATAATTTGCACACTCTGGGATGGCTGTGGCTTGCCAGTCCTTGGTCACTTACCAGGGCAGGAGGCTAGTTGCTGCTTGGCTCAGCGTCCTAAGTTCCAACATGACATGGATCTCAGAAAATGCACTTGCTTCTTATTTTCACATCCTGGGAAGGCTGCAGATTGCCAGAAGTTGGTCACTTACTTAGGCAGCAGGCTAGTTGCTGGTTGGCTTGGCACCCTAAGTTCCAACATTTCACGAATCTCAGGAAAGGTTGTTATGTCTTATTTCCACGCCCAGGGATAGCTTTGGTTCACCAGACAATGGTCACTTACTGGGGTGGCAGGTTAGTTGCTGGTTGGCTCGGTGCCCTAGGTTTCTACATGGTGTGCATCTCACAAAATGCTCTTGCTTCTTATATTCTCTCCCCCCCCCGGGTTGGCCGCAACTTGCCAGAACTTGGTCACTTACCAGGGCAGCAGGCTAGTTGCTGGTTGCTTCAGCACCCTAAAGTCCAATATGGCATGGATCTCAGGAAACGCTCTTGCTTCTTATTTTCCCATGTTGGGCTAGCAGTGGCTTGCCAGACCTTGGTCACTAACTAGGCCTGCATACTAGTTGTTGTTTGGCTCGGTGCACTATGTTCGAACATAGTGCAGATCTCAGGACACTCTCTTGCTTCTTCTTTCTCCACCCTTGGGTGGCTGTGGCTTGCCAGACCACGGTCACTTAACGGTGTGGCAGGCTAGTTGCTGGTTGGCTGGGTGCCCTAAGTTCCAACATTGCCGGAATCTCAGGTAATGCTCTTACATGTTATTTCCCCGCCCTTGGGTGGCCGTGGCTTGCTAGACAAAGGTCACATAAGGGTGCAGCACACTAGTTGCTGATACGCTCGGTGCCCTAAGTGCCTACATGGTGTGGAACTCAGGAAACACTCTTGCTTCTTATTTTCCCACCCTAGGGTGGCCACGACTTGCCAGACCATGGTCATTTACCAGGGTGGCAGGCTACTTGCTGGTTTGCTCACCTCTGAAGTTCCAACATGGCATGTATCTCAAAAAATGCTCTTGCTTCTTATTTCCTCACCTTGGGGTGGCCATGACTTGCCAGATCACGGTCACTTCACAGGCGGTAGGCTACTTGCTGGTTGGCTCAGTGCCCTAAGTTCCAACATGGCGAGGATCTCAGGAAATGTTCCTGCTACTTATTTCCCCGCCCTGGCAAGGCTGCGACTTTTCAAAACATGGTCACTTAATGGGCGGAGGGCTAGTTGCTGGTTATCTTGGCGCCCTAAGTTCCAAAATGGCTCAGATCTCAGGAAACGCTCTTGCTTCTTATTTCACTGCCCTGGGATGGCTGCTGCTTGCAAGAACACGGTCACAACAAGGGCTGCAGGCTAGTTGCTGGTTGGCTCGGCATTCTAAGTTCCAACATGATGCGGAACTCAGGAAATGTTGTTGCTTCTTTTTTCACCACTCTGGGGTGGCCACGGCTTGCCAGAACACTTTAGCTTACCAGGACGTCAGGCTAGTTGCTGGACAGATCAACACCCTAAGCTCCCACATTGCACTAATTTCAGGAAATGCTCTTACTTCTAATTTCCCCGCGCTGGTGTCACCCAGGCTTGCCAGACCATGGTCACTTACCAGGGCGGCAGGCTGGTTGTTGGTTGGCTTGCCGCCCTAAGTTCCAACTTGGTGTGAATCTCAGGAAATTCTCTTGCTTCTTTTTTTATCGCTCTGGGGTGGCTGTGGCTTGCCAGACCACAGTCACTTACCTGGGTGGCAGGCTAGTGCTGGCTGGATCAACACCCCAGGTTCCAACTTGGCACGGATTCCACTAAAAGATCTTACTTCTTATTTACTCACCCTTGGACGGCCACGGCTTGCCAAAACACAGTCACTTACCAGGGCAGTAGGCTGGTTGCTGGTTGGCTCAGTGCCCTAAGATATAAAATGGCATAGTTTTCAGGAAACACTCTTGTTTATTTCCCTACCCTGGGGTTGTCTTGGATTGCAAGACCACAGTCTCTTACCAGGGCAGCCGGCTGGTTGCAGTTTGGCTCAGCACCCTAAGTTCCAACATGGCACTGTTCTCAGGAAACACTCTTGCTCCTTATTTCCCCTACCTGGGGTGGCCTTGCCTTAAAAGACCACAGTCACTTACCAGGGCGGCAGGCTGGTTGCAGGGTGGCTGAGGGTCCTAAGTTCCAGCAAGGTGCAGATCTCAGGAAATGCTCTTGATTCTTATTTCCCCGCCCTGGTTAGGAGAGGTTTGCCAGACCACCGTCACTTACTTCGGCAGCAGGCTATTTGCTGTTTGCTGGGCGCCCTATTTTCCAACATGGCACGGATCTCAGGAAATATTCTTGCTTCCTATTCCCCGCCCTGGGTTTGCCGTGGCTTGCCAGACAACAGTCACTTCCCAGAGAGGCAGGCTAGTTGGTGGTTGGCACCCCAACCTAAATTCCTATGGCGTG
>PVJX010050951.1:0-10480 GCA_004027295.1 Dolichotis patagonum | reverse complement strand
AGAACAACTATTGTGAAGACAACGAGATATACAATGTTGCCTGTTACTGTTGTCCTGGTGACCTACTGTGATGTTCTGTGCCAGTTTCACTATATTGTCTCAATTGGCTTTATTCCATCTTTTTTTTTCTGTTTGCAGCTTCACTGTGTGTTCACTTTGTTTGCCTTAATTTTGTAACATGAACAGCTATTTCGGGGAGCATGTGGTTTGTCAACTAGTGATATATGGTTTTTTTTGAGGTTTTGTATTTTTTCTACCCTTTTTTCTGTATTGCTTTTTTTTTCTCTTTAAATAAAATTTAAAAAAAAAAAAAAATCCCTGGAGAAGACAGAGTCCCTGGGCAACCCACTTGGGACCCCTTCTGAATCTCGTCAGACAGAAGCTTTCTTTCTCTCAGTGAATATATTCTACTGTTAACCTCTGTTGTTCCTAAAATTCATTCTGCAATTTGAGAGAACACAAACTCATGGACATAGTAGGTTGGGAGTTTCATTCCCCTATATCATAATGACTTCACAGCCCTGAGGTAGTAGCAATCAACATAACACTCACCTATTTCACACTTCTTGCTATACAAAACCCATACTGGAATTCTATCTGGGTAACAGGTAGTAAGCAAAGGTGGAAATAGGGCTCTAAGACTTTTTTTTTATGTACAGGGGATTGAATTCAGGATATTACATTTACCAGGCAAGCGCTTGAGCCACTGAGCTAAATCTCCAACCCGACATTTCTTTTATTTATAATAACTTCAATTTACTGCAGGCTTACTCTAAGTTAGGCACTGTACAAGATGCTGTCAATGTCATCCAAACTCACAATGTCCTGGTGTCATCAATTCACAGGTGAGGAAGGAGAGAAGGCAACCAAGGTGCAAACTTGAAAGGTAAGTGGCTGTTTGAGCTTACCTAACTGGCCTATGGAGAGCACCATTTCCTCCAATTCCAAAATCCATGTTCCTTCCCCCACAGGCTGTGCCTAACTTGGAGTCTCAGGGCTTTGCTTTGGAAATGAGCAATGAACCCATAAAGTGATATTCTTTCACAATCAGATGTGGAAATTCCTTTACATATTCTTTTGACACAGTATGCCACTGAAGTTTAAAATATACTGATAGTGAGAAATGATAGGATATTTTATCTGTAGCTAAACGAAAAATGTTCAAAAGGTGTATGATCAGCTTATATATATTCTTAAAAACACACTACTAAAAAGGATATTGGCAAGCAATTCAGCAGAATAGAAATGCTGTTGAAATACACTTAACCTCACTGATAACCAGAACAATACAATTAAAATGATATGTAACATAATCATTAAATTTTTTAAAATTGAAATTGTCAACAGTAGTGAAAAAAGGTGAGAAGTGGGAGATGAAGAGGAACAGGAGGAAGGGAAGAGTGAGGGAGGGGAGAAGAACACTCCCCAACTGCCACAGTGGATGAAATGAGAAATCTGTTTGGAAAGTAGCTTGGCAAGGCTGAGTAAAGCTCAGGAAGTATGTTCTCTTCACCCAGCAATTCTACCTCTGTTTACAGTCCTTAAGATTGTTCACAGAAACTTTGCCTTTGGGGAAAATTGAAAGTGATTTAAGTGGCCAGCATGGGAAGAGTAGATGAATTATGAAGCATACATTGGGCTATATAGCAGTTAATATTAATATTAAAATTAATTAGATCTCCATACATCTTGGGTAAGGTGATGAATTGCAAAATAGTCATAAAAGTTTATGTAAAGAATGATAGGATCTATATAGTTTGATTTTATAATTTGTATCTGAGGAGAGAAAGAAATGAATAGAATGGCAGAAAAATAATTTCATTGGCAATGTTTTGTTTCTTAAGCTTGGGTGATAGCACATAGATGGTTATTTTATATACTTTATGTCTGAACTATTTAATAAAAGAAAAAAGCAGGGTTCTATATGGATGCATATATTTCTATCCTTATTCTTATCTATCATTTCCCAAACGAATGGGTATACAACTAAGCTGTACTGCAAAATTATCTTAAAATGTTATATCAGGCTGTTCCATTTCAAATTCAGAAAAGCACTGTGTGCCTTTAGTATTTTCTGTATTCTAATGACACTTTCAATCCATCTGGAGATCAAACTCCTCAAAGACAATGCACTGAGCTTTCCTTGCCCCCCCATCCCTGCTCAATACATGTTTGATTCAAGTTGAGGTGACATGATTCAAATGTCCATCGTGTTCTGTTTTACCACCCTCTACATTATGGCACAATTAACTGAACCAGGACAGATAAGTAGTTGTCTTAACACAACATATAAACCTTATAACATTTTATTCCATAGCTAGGAGTACTTATCATTACTGGGGGTAAAAAGGAGATAGTAATTAACAAAACATGGTCAGAGGTGTTTCCATTGCTTCTGTCAAGTGAGTGCAAATCATCACGTTACGACCGCTGTGGGTCATCCCGGGTGCTCTTTCTCCTGACTCTGACCAGTGTTTTCCAAGGAGCCCTAAAAGGTACAGAGCGATCCAGCAAGAAATGGGGATTGGGTATCCTCTTAGGAGTATCTCTTACTTACACAAATAACATGAAACAATACTGAAACAAAAATCTACAAAATCTTAGGAATTCTCTAGCATGTAATGTATTGAACAGTGACTATGATTATATTAGGAATCAAAGTCTAAAGTTTCTCTCCACTTCCTGACCCTGATTTTTTCAGCCACTCTTTGTCTTTTTAGCCCACTATCTTTTTGAATGGTACTGTAGGGTGGCTTCTGCTAAAGATGGTGAACAGGAATGGAAAGATGGTCAATTCCAGCCCTCATTGAGACTATATAATCTTGCAGAAATCCAAACATTATAAGAGACACTCCTACCTACTGACCCCCTAAGTTAGCATGGTTGTGGTCACTGAACTAAAGGACAACACTAGAGGTAGTGAGGGACATTCTTCATGACATTCTTCTTGATGACATTCTTCAAGGATATAGCACAGAGAACACATTGGAGGACATTATAGTAAGAAAAGGATTCATTCTTTCACTTATGTTGGAACATGCAGGGCAAACTTTCCCAACAAAAACCCAAGCCTAAAAATGAATCCAATCATGTTAATAGCAGCAGAGTAGTACAATTAGCATTAATCCTTCTGGAGAAAAGCTAACTCTTCTCATCGACATACTTGATAAATAGAAACCTTTAAAGGTCATACTTTAGTAGTGAAAATGTTATTATTTCCTATTTATGTTAGCTCATAATATTTGCCACCCACCATGCTTTTCCAAATGAGGGTGCTTTAAAACCTAGAACCACATCCTTCTTTCTCCAATATCTACCTATAATGGTTTATATTAAAAAGAATAAACAGAAGGGTTGGACTAACTTACCATATAAAGACAAATTTACTACCATAAATCTCCCCACACATATTCATTCTGAACAGGTTACCAGGGTATACATGAAAAATAAATAGTATTTTTATAGCCAGTAAAGAAGGGAACCAAGACCATAAATCAGATATTAATTATAAATAATGGTCATTGTTCTTTGCATTTATCAGAATAACACCCAGTAAAAGAAATCCCCTGTTTCCACTAGGCGATTGTTTTCCTATTCATCTGTTCCTTGACTCTAACCATGTCTTAGCAGTCAAGATTCACGGTCAGGCCCTTCATTGCAAACAGTAACTAAACCTGCTCTGGAACCAAAACCCAGAGACAGGTACTATATCATCACTGTCCTTCCGAAAAGTCTCACCTCCTACAAATAAAACAGTTTGCAAATAGATTTATTTCCTCTCTCTACACTAGTTCCAAATGTACGACTTTGATCTCAGTCTGTATACAAATAAATCTTCTTAATCTTTCCATCAGGTATCATTTCCCTCTTCTAACCTTTTCAACCCCTTCAACTTCCTCCTCCTCTTCTCTTATTAACATTCCCTTTAGTTACTTAATTAAATTTCCTGAAAATATGTAGAGGACTTCTACTTGAAATTATCTTTTTAAAAAATCATCAGGTTTTGTTTTCATTCACAGTATCTTACTGTGACAAGTAAATGCAGATCCTTCTCAAAACTCAAGTTACCAAATGACCCTACAAATGCAAGCTAGCACATGTAAGGCATGAAGGTATAACCTTTATTAACAAGGGATGTAACACCACCATGTAGCGATAGGAGCTCTTTAATGTCTCAGAAAGAAGCAAAAATATTTAGATATTGGAAATTTGAAAAATGCTTCTCTCTTCATTAAGCCCATTTTCTCCAAGATGGCAATATTGGGGTTTTTTTCAGATTAAAAAAAAAAAAGCAATTTTTACTTATTGCTCAAAAAAATCAAGCAATACATAAAATTTGAAGCAGGGAATAAAAGTTCTCTCATACTACTCCTCTACCCACTCAGAGACAATAATCAACAATAGCTTCATGAAAATTGTTTCAAAGGAGAGAGAACAAGTCAGCGTCTCCCGAGAAGCAGCCATGTTGGAACTTGGGGGACCGACCAAGAAAGCAACAACCCAGCCTTCTGGTAAGCAGTGCGAGCCCTGGGTGAGCCAGGGAGAAAATAAATCAGCATCTCCTGAGAGCCTACTGGCGCATGGCCCCAGGATCAAACGTACCGTGACTCCACCCAGCCTCCCTTGCTTCCCCCACCCCACCCCCACTCCCATTAGCAACTGGATGGTTTCCAAGTCAGCCTGAGCTGATAGCAACTAAGGTACATAAAAGCAACTAAATGCTTCTATTGTTTGCTTGATTATGCAGGTCTTGGGGCCAGAGGTGTGAGCAGCTCTTGGGAGGATGACAGCATGCAATATAGCAAATATGGGGGATTTCCTTCTATCTTGTCTTTGAAGGCCAATATTGTTTTTACTGTTTTGCTTTTTCTGATTGTTTTGCTCTATTCAGTATTCTGTTTTGATTGGTTTTATAGTATTCTGTTTTTGGTTTGATTTTGCTATACCTGATTGAATGGACAACTATTGTGAAGATAACAAGCTACACTATGATACCTATTATTGTTATCCTGGTATCCTGCTCTGAAATTCTGTTCACTGCATTGTCTTGATTGATTTTGTTCTGTCTTGTTTTATTGTATTTTACTATCTTTAAAATAAAAAGAAGGAAAGAAAGATTGTATCAAAGATATCTTTAGTATAAATAAAATCCTATAAAAATTGTGTACAAAAACATCATACTCAGAATACTGTTTTGCAACCTTCCCTTTTAAACGTAACAGGCT
The DNA here is from genome assembly GCA_004027295.1 of Dolichotis patagonum. Classification (NCBI taxonomy): domain Eukaryota; kingdom Metazoa; phylum Chordata; class Mammalia; order Rodentia; family Caviidae; genus Dolichotis; species Dolichotis patagonum. The sequence continues at coordinate 5,255 of PVJX010050951.1, read as the reverse complement.
ACTACAGAGTGTTTTTGTATGGTAGAACATGTGATTTTTAAATCAATTTTTAAAAGCAAAGTACTTTTCTACAATAATTCGTTATAGACAGTAATTCAAAAAAGCTGTGCATTTAACTTCATATAGTGGTACAAATATCCCTAGAGAATATTTTGTGATAAATTCCTGGAAATAGAATTGTTGAGTCCTTGTATGTGTATATGTTAAAATTTGGTAAATATTGCTATCTATGTGCAAGAGATTTCCTTTCCTTATACCTAAGCAAACAGGAGTATTTGCAATACCTCACTACCAGGTTTAAAGTCTATAGACATAGCCACACACCAACAAGACCTAGTCAAAAATGATCACTGTAGCATTATTATTATGCAGTAATGAGAAATTAGATACACCAGTCTCAACAGAAGAATACATTGATTTATATTACACATTCTTTGGTCAGTCTACAACCATCACACTTAGGATGAGATGCTCCCTCTGAGTCACTTCTGATTTCACAAAAAGTAGAACCATCCAAAGATGGCCCATCCTTTTCCCCACATCCCTATCAAATAAAAAAGTCTGAGCAGGACCCATATCAATAGGGAACCAGAGAATAGAAACCAGTGTCTCAATGTTCCAAAGTGACTGTAGGAAAACTCTGAAGACAGGAACAAAGGAATCCATGGAAGCAGAGAACCCAGAGCAAAGAAGCAGAAGTCAGAGCAGTAGGAAATCAGAGCTGGCCTGAGTTCACACTAAAGGAAGGATGAGGTTATCACAAGGCCAGATTAATACAGCAACCGTGTTGCTGGGGAGACTGGACTTGGAAAGCAACAAGGAATAGACTCCTGAGACTCTTGCTTGGAGCAAAATCAAGGCACTGGTTCAGAGAGGCACCTTGACTATGTGGGCAAGCAGAAGCCAGTGCTGTCTAAAGGAAAGATTCACTGTGTTAGCTCCACGGTTTAAGATCAAAGATTAGCAAACACAAAGGAAGGGAAGTAAAAATGCAGGGTAAAGATGTAGAATTCTCAAAAACAGAAGAGTTTGGAACTGTCAGATTCAAAATACCTATGAGCTATATACAAAACATTAAAGAAATAGAAGATTGCATTACAGATCGAATATATAATAAAAAACTAGGAATTGCCAGATATATTACAGTAAAAAAGTAAATGGAAATTATAAAAGTGAAAAAAACCCTATCAAAATAAGAAATTAAATGGTCAGGTTAACTGACAAATTAGGCAGAGATAAAAATGTAATTACATGTCTGAGGAATTTAATCAGAACAAAACCAAGATTTAAATATAAAATAGGAGGCAGGAAAATAGAGTAAGGAGATCCAGCATATATATAATTAGAGAACCAGTAAAGAAAAATAGTGAATGGAAGAAAAACAGTAACAGAAAATATGTCATTACTAATTTAAAGTATGAATATGAATTCACAACTCCAGGAGGCAAGACATACCTCAATCAGGATAAATAAAAAAATGTGCCTAAGAACATAAAAATTAAATAGCAGCACATCAAAGGCAATGATGCAATTCCAGAAACAGTGAAAATACATTTCACTGACAAAAAGAATGTCTGAATGACACAAAATTCTCATATTTGATAGAAAACATAGCCAAAGATACAAAGAATTCTTAAAATTCACCAAAAAAAAAAAGAAAAAAAGAATAACCCAAGAAAGAAATTAAGATCTGAGTAGATACCTCAACACAGGAGATAATATAAAAGGCAAATAAGCAATGTAAAAATGCTCTACATCAAGTCATTAGGAAATTGCAAATAAAAACAATGTACACTACTATGTGTATACTAGATAGATCAAATGCAAAAGCCTGGCCATGCTAAATATTAGAAAAGATGCTAAGCAATGGTAACTCTCATTTATTGCTGGTGGACAGCAAAAGTGGTTTAGAAGACAGTGTGGCACTTTCTTGCAAAGGTAAACATAGTCTTACTACAGGTGGTGGGTCTAAGTAAATTGGCCATTGATTTAAAACCTTATATTTATTCTGTGTGAACACTTACACATGAATGGTTACAGCATCTGTTACTCAAGAACTGGAAGCAGTATATTCTTCAATAAATGAATGTATCGGAAGACCCATGAGTACTTCCTAATAATCGAATGCTGGTTAGTCAGTGATCAAAAAAGGGGGTGGGGGAGTATCAAGCTGTGAAAGGGCACAGAGGAAATTCAAATGCATATTGCTGAGTGACAGATGCCTGCCTGGAATAGACACATCGATATGATCTTAATTATATAACTTTCTGGAAAAGGCATAACTATGAAACAGTAAGAACAGTGCTTATCAAGAATTTCAGGGGAGGACAGAGAGATTGAGTAGGTAAAATAGAGGGGAATTTATTAGAATAATAAAACTACCCTTTATGATATTGTAGGTGGATACACAATACTACATTTATCCAACTCCATAGAACACTTTTCTTTCTGCGACAGGTTTCACTATATAGTTCATGCTGACCTCGAACTCAAATTCAGGGATGACAGATGTGTGTCACTAAGCCCAGCAAAAATCCATAGAAATTTACAGAACAGAGTGTAAAGCTTAATGTTCACAAAGGCTAAAAAATCAATTAGGGGAGTTGGTGAATCCAAATATAGAATGCAGAATATGATCAAATAATATATTATAAATATATGAAATGACCTCACTGAAGAGGGCAGGGGCTTCCTCAATGTAACTTCAGAAATGGGCTCAGTCTCTAAAGCCAAAGGAAACTGGATATAAGCACTAGACTCTAGTTGATAGCACTGTTTCCCATAAGGCTACAGGTTCACATTTCTGATACTGCTATGTTAGTATGCTGGAATTGAACCATTCAGTAAACAGCTAACAGGTGGTGGGAGCTGGTGTTTTCACTGTTGAACTGGGAGTTACAAGCAAGGGGAGGAGGCTAGAATGAGCCACATGATAAGGATGTATAGTGGGATACAACAATGTGAATTTATGCTTAGCTTCACCTATATACAAATACTTATAGGCAAATGTATATGCACAGGTCAGTAGATATTCATATTTTTCCACTCTGTCTGCTGAGAAAGCCTACAAACAATGACATCCCACAGTAATGAATATATCTAGCATCCAGGTCTTCTTGGTTTCTGATAACATTCTTCAATTAGAGAAACCAGAATTCCATGGAGAAGTAGCTGATTTTGAAACTAGGGAAGGAAATAATACAAAGTAAGTTGGAGGATCTTATAGTACTCCAAATTTAATTAATGCTTACAAAAAAGAAACCTACCATGGTGGGAGTAGGTCAAGGAGTGCAAGAAAAGCAGAGAAAAATTCTCAATGGCCAAAACTGGAATACTCACATAACAAATTAAAGAGTGGTGAATTATAAATGAAAGTATGAAAAGTTTATGAGTCTGTGCTGTTATAAAAGAATGTAGAGAATGGGAGAAGATACAAAACTCCATGCAAGAGAATTACAAATAACTTAGTGAATATTCCACCCTTGGGAGGTGCAACATCTCTCCCCACTCTGCAAGCAAGTGTGCTGGAGTGCAGGAAGATAGAGACTTCCTTGCACAAAGCTCAGTAAGGAAAGGAGGCCAAGTATGGCTTTACAACAGAGAAACCTGGCAGGTGCCACCTCAGCCAGGTGATGTCTTGTGAATGCTAAATATCCTTAACACGATGTGATGAAAATGAGTATACTGCCTCTATGGTCCTCCTCCAAAAAGTCCATCACTCTATGAGAAAAACATCACATTCCTATTGAGTAACATCTATAAAAGACCTGTCTAGCCCTCCTCAAAATTATCAAGGTCATCAAAAAGAGTTCAAGAAACTGTTCAAGCCAAGAGGAACTTGAGGAGACATGACAGCTACCTATAATATGGTATTCTGGATGAAACTATAGGACAGAAAAAAGAACATTAAGACTAAGGACATCTGAATGCATTATAGACATTAGTTAATGTATCGATGTTGGTTCATTATTTGTAACATATGTTCATCTAAAGTGTTAATACTAAGGGCAACTGGATGAGAGGTTAAATAAGAACTCTATAAATTATATTTTTAATTTGTTTATAAACTACTTTTGAAATAAACTTTATTTTCCAAAAATATCAGTGTGTAACAAGCACGAATGTTTGACCATAATAAAAGAGGGGAGAAGCAATCAATAGAAATGAGCCCAGAAAAAATCAATAATAGAATTGGTGAAAAAATGCATCACTATACTGTAAATATGTGCTATACATTCAAGAAGGATAAAGAAAAATAGCATAATGAAGAAAGAATGAAAGATATAAAAATACTAAAATGGAACTGTTAACAATGAAACAATGCAATTAATGGAATACTGTACATGGCAGAAAATATATCAATAAACTAGAAAACAGCAATGAAAATTATAAAATAAAGCACAGCGAATGGAAAAAGATTGAGATTAATACACCACCACCACCCCCAGGAAGTCTCCCAGAAAGCAGCATCTCGGCCTGTCTCTTTGGGACCCGAAAGTCTCGGACCCATAGAGTGGCCTGGGCTGTTTGGATCGAAAGTCTGCGCAGACCTGCATCTCGGCGCGACTCTTTGGGACTGGTAAGCATGCCCTTTATCCGCAGGGAACTGCCTGGAGATCGGCATCTGGGCCAGGTTTGTTTGGGCCCATAGCCCCGCCCTTCACCCCAGGAAGTCTCCCAGAAAGCAGTTTTGGGACCCGAAAGTCTCGGACCCGCAGAGTGTCCCAGGCTGTTTGGATTGGGAATATTGTGGAGACTGGCATCTTGGCCAGGTCTGTTTGGGACTGGGAACTTTTCAGAAACCAACATTCTGGCCTGACTCTTTGGGACCTGTAGGCCCTTCACCCGCAGGGAACCTCCTGGAGACCTGCCTGGGACAAAGCACTGAGGCCTGGCCTGCCTGAGATTCCACAGGCTCCGGGGTGGCAACACCCAGCATTCACCTTACAACTTAGGGAGCCAGGAGCCCACAGAGGGGAGTTAGGACCCTGTAAGGAAGCCAAGAGCCTGTGGGGGAGCCACTGCCCCTCCAGGAACTGAGGGTGTAACAGGTAACTTGCCACATAAGCAGAGAAAGCTTTGGAACACCGCTCAAAGTAAGGAAATATAGAAAAATGACAAAAGGAAAGACCAAAAGGCAGGCTCAAAGCCCTAGCCCTCCCCAAGAAAGCTTAGAAGCTGTGTACATAGAAGAAAAAAGAAGCCATACACCTGAAATGTCTGAAATGATATCAAATGAAATAAATATGCAAATA
>PVJX010050950.1:0-10480 GCA_004027295.1 Dolichotis patagonum | reverse complement strand
ACTGTCACAAATAGATCAATTTGACAAAAAATCAAAAAAGTAATAATATTTGCACTGAACCAATACTTTGAACAAATGGGCTCAATTGATGTCTACATTGTGCTCCACTCAACAAATGAATGTATATTCTTTTTAGATACACATGGATTTTTCTCCCAAGTAAACAATATATTGCCACATAGAACATGCTTAGATAAATGCAAAGCAATAGAAATATATTATGCAATTATCAGATCAAAGTGTAATAAAACTGAAAATAAATTGTAAAATGAAACAGCAAAATCTACATAAACCCTTGGAAATCAAATAATACCATCTTGTACAATGAATGGGTTGCAGGCAAATTAAAGATATTAAACATTAGATACAATTGAAAAATCATGCCACTATTACATTATTAGGGATTCCTGCCAGATGTTATGGTGAACAATGAAGAGAAAGGGAGGAGAGAGAGAGAGACAGAGGCAGAGAGAGAGAGAGAGAGAGAGAGACAGAGACAGAGAGATTCAAAATAGTGATACAGTAGTGATTCAGAACAACCAGTTGTTCAGAGGAATAAAAGGCTGTGAGGCAACCAGAACCTCAGCATTTGTAGATTGAGGAGGGAATTATCAGGTGACTCAGAGGGTGGTAGGGAATGTAAGCTAATGAAGTTCTTGCCCTTGAGTGTTAGTGTTTGTAGCCTTTGTAATATTCTTAGTCTTTTTCTTAGGCTTAGTCTTAGTGGTCTTAGTCTTTGTCTTAATAAGTGGGAGACAATGGCACACTCCTTACGGGATATTGGTAAAACTCAAAAGGGTATTACAAAAAATGTCATGCCTCAATTCATCCCTTAGGGAAGTATTTAAAACTAGTTATTGTAAATTTCTCTTCCCCAACACAACCTGCTAGAAATTAGGACACAACAAAGGCAGTTTTATTATGGAAGTTTATAGTGGTATATTCGTGCATCAGAATAACAGCAATTTAAAATAAATAACCTAATTTTGAACCTCAAGGACCTAGAAAAAGATGAATAAGTTAAACTTACACCTTGAATTAAGAAAGAATTTATAAAGAACACAGCAGAAGTTAATGCAACTGAGACTAAGAAAACAATACAAGGAATTAGTGAATCAAAGAATTGGTTCTCAGAAAGATTAAAAAAAATACACACTCTTAGGCTGCTCTACTAAAACAGAGAAAGAAATGACAACATCCATGAAATTAGAAATAAAAAGGGCAAAATTTCACAATTTTTTTATTTGAAGTTATACTATGAAGCCATAATGAGAAAAAAGCATGATACTTATTAAAAAAGACATGAAGATCAGTAAAAAAAACAAAGAATACAGGAAAAACTCCAAGCACAGTCAGCTACCCTATATTTGACAAAGGAGTCAGAAACTTTGATGATAGAATTATTTCCAGTTTAATAAATGGTGCTGGGGGGCTGGGGATTTAGCTCAGTGGCTTAAGTGCTTGCTTGGTAAGCACAAGGTGGTGAGTTCGATCCCCAGTACCAAAAAAAAAAAAAAATGGTGCTGGGAAATAGAGCTTTCTACATGAAGGAGATTAAACCCAGACCTATATCTGTAGCTATTCCCTAAAATAAAATTGAAATGGATAAAAAATCTAAATAATAAAGCAGAATCACTTAATCTGATGGGAAATAGATTGGAAAACTCTTGAAGACAGATATGTAGGCAGACTTGTGAGCAGAACCCAAATTGCACAAGAAGTACCACAAACAATCAACAACTATAATCACATCAAATTAAAAAGCTTTTGCAAAGCAATAGAAAACGTGAACAGAGTGAAGTGACAACTCACAGAATGGGAAAAATATTTATTCAGCTACTTCTCAAAGGATTATCATCTAGAATATATAAAGAAAGGGGAAAAATCGGCCTTCCCAAATTTAATTACCCAATACAAATATGAACATCTGAAATTAATAAACATTTAGATGAGGAAGTGCAAACATGAAATTAATATATGAAAATAAATTGACATCACTGGCCAGTGGTAGTAACTGATTAAAAATATTGCTCATTTATGAATCCTTTGGCCCCTTAAAATTATGAAATGTTTGCTTTTATCCTATCAAAAACTCAGCTCTCATCCAGAGATTTTATTGGAAAATACTGTCTCAGGAGATGCTTAACAGTCCTATATATCAAACTTTTGTATACCACACACTAGCATCAATCAGATGACAGTGGTCTCAAGCAATTATTTTTCTTTTATTTTAGGATTGCTTCTTTTTTAAAATTTTATTTAAAGAGAAAAAAAAACAAAACACAACAGAAAAAATGTAGCAATAATACAGAATTCCAAAGAAAAGAACAAAAAACCACTAAGAAATCATTACTTGATAACTTACATACTGTCATCTAGGAAATAGTTAAGTTACAAAATTAAAACATACAAAGTACACATTCAAACAATGAGACTGTTAACAGTTCTTTTCAACAATCTAACAAAAATAGTAATATGATCATTCATCTTACACACTTAACCATACATGCAATTATATCATTTAGAGCACTTTCTTTTCCTCTCTTTTTTACAGTAGCAATTACACATTTTGGGTTTTATTACTCCTACAGTTCTTATTACTTTTTACACTAGAGACACAATGAGAGCTTTATAAATATGATTCTTATTTATTTAACTAATGAGGATAGTCTCAAGTTGTCTCCATTTACCTATGAAGACCTCAAGATCATCCTTCTTCATAGCTGAGTAATATTCCATTATATAAAAATGCCACATCTTTTTCATACACTCTGCAGTTGATGGACATCGTGGTTGTTTCCAAGATTTAGCTATTACAAATTGTGCTGCTATGAACATGGGTGCACATATACCACTGTGATATGACCTTTTCAGTTTTTCTGGAAAAATACCCAGGAGTGGAATAGCTGGGTTGAACGGAGCATCCACTCCTAATCTACTGAGAATTCTCCATACTGATTTCCATAGTGGTTGCACCAGTCTACACTCCCACCAACAGTGGAGCAGTGTTCCTTTTTCCTCACAGCCTTGCCAACATTTGTTATCAGTTGATTTCTTGATGGCAGCTATTCTTTATTTTTCATTATATGGATGATATCTCATTGAGTCCTAAAGACCTCCTGGAATTTTTAAAACAGTATCAACTGCTAAAACAAGTTCAAAGTTTTTGGTTAATATTAGCATCTGATAAGGTACAATAACCCTTCCCCTGGAATATTTTGTGGTACCTTTTAACAGAGCACACTATCAATCGAAAAAAGCCCTCTATTAGAAGGGACCAATTGCTAATTGTTCTTAAAAAATGTTGGATGATATTATTTGGCTTCATCCCACCTGAGGGTTCCTTACTCACCAATTGATACACAGATTTAATATTTTTCAGAGTGAAATTTACTTGTACTGTTTTCATACTTTAACCCCAGAAGCTTAAAAGGAATTACAGCTAGAGGAACAAGCTATTCCACACCATCAAATGGATCATATAGATCCACAATTTCTTATTCAACCATTTCTTTTTCCCATACTCTTATTCCTTACTGGACTTATTGGACAATTAAGTCCTTCTTAAAAAAAATTTAGAATGGCTCTTTTTTGAGCCAAGGTGGTCATGATAACATTACACCTTATGCTAAACTCATAGCTTTTCTTAACATTATGGGTACAAAGAGAGGTAAACAATTGTCAGGTTATGATACCCATGTTATAGGGCCCCCATTCTTCATGGGAAATTTTAAACTTTGCCATAACAGATTGTGTCATTATATTTGCTAGCTGATTTGGTAAGTGAAAATCTTGGATCTTGACCCACTGATAACATCTTATACAATCTACTTACTGTTACTTTCAGCTTTCTAAGACTGTTCATTGTGAAACCATTATGCAGGAATATACTGTGTTTACTCATGTCACTGGCAATGCTACAAAGGCACGTACAGTGTCAGGTTCTCTAAAGTTAACTGGGTACAGATTTCTTTCCACTCAGAAGGAAGAATTGAGAGCTATCATACTTGTTTTATAAATGTTTCCTCAGAAAACTTTAAATCTAGTCTCTTATTCTTAGTGTGCTGTGATCTGTACAAAATGTAGAGGACTAGACCACCCATGACTAGTCCTATATATTATAGTAGGTCTATTACTACTTTTCATTAAAATACAAAAATTATTCTTGTCATGCTTTCATTTTCTTTTTATTACCTATCTCCATTCTCATTCTGGTCTTCTTAAACACATTTCTAAAGAGAATGAAGCAGATGATGCTTTAGTTGTGTTTTCTGCATTTGATGAAACTGTCCTCTCTCATGAAATCTTGTACCAAAACTGGCATGCCATTTGCAAAGATTTTCCTCTAATTCAAGCCCCAAATGTTGTACAATAATGCTATTCATAAAAGAGGATTGGGAACACTGGCCCTTCACAGATTAATCCCCCAAATTTGAGACCTATTCAAACTTGACAAATGGATGTTATATATATATATATATATATATATATATAATGTTATAAATATATATAACATTATAAATATATATAGCATTATATATATACACATATACATGTATATATGTATATATATATATATATCCTTTGTTTTGAAATTCTATCATATGCATATATGTCTCTGTTGACATATATTCACAAATGATACATGAAAACTGCAGTGTGAAGAGATATTACTTCTCATATATTTGCCTTTGCCTTAGATGCTTTGCTCATATTTGTCTTCCAAAGTAAATCAAGAGAGTTAACAGTCCTCCCTACACTGGTTTGTTTTTTCAGGCTTTTTGCAAACAGTGGAGTATTTCTGAACAATAGGTATCCATTAAAATGCCCAAAGTCACGTGATTTTTTGAATGAGCTCACCAAACCCTAAAAAGCTTGCTAAAGAAACAAAAAGGAGCACATAATGGGTGTACAACAGCAATCCAACAAATGACACTATGTGAAGCTCTGATTGCTGTTCATTTTTTAACCTTAACGATGAATGTCATACCATTGCAGTATGACATTGGGCTTCTAAGCCCCCACACATAGAGGACCACCTAGATCTATGGAAAGTCATTACTCAGGTCTTTGGGAAGGCCCTGTATCTCTATTAATATGGGGCTGAGTGTTTACTTGTGCATTGTTACAGGAAGGAAAATGTTGGTTAACAGTATGTGCTGAGGATCAGCTTGACATGGTAAAAGAAGGCAATAAATAACACAAAAAATTGACATAAAAATGAATTGAAAGTCTGTCTTAGGCCTACATGTTTTGTGGTATGAATCCTACTGGCTTAGGAATACATTCATCTTTAAGTCAGTCATCACAGCTGAGGTCAGCATAAGGTCTGTGAAGCTCTGGTGCCCTAAAGCAAGATGTTGAGATCTTGACTCATGCAAATTCTGTCTAGCTCAGCAAGCCAGCTAGTAGACAATCATGTTACCAGTTAACCATGATCTGCTCCTGTATGATTACACAAAAATGCCTGGTTTCTGTATTCTTGAACCTTGACCATGCAGGTTGTTCACTGCCACCACTTCTTGTAGCCAACCACCATACCTCCCATTCTTGTAGTACACCTAATAAAAGCCAAAGACATCATGAATGATGGTCTTAGCCTGTTATTGTGTTTTGACCATCCTGGTGCTCCTTGTAACTAAAATACATATTTTGTCTGTGTTTTTTTCTGTTGTCGTACATCTGAAAAGGAGATTGGTGGTCCTAGGTCTGGACTCTAATAAGCATGGTTGGTAAAGCCTTACCATGAATTTCAGGGGAGAGTATCTGATTCTCCAGGTTCAGAGCCTCTACTTGAAAAAGAAAGAAACTCGCCTGACTTCCAATGACTTGGGCTCCTGAGATGACTTCAGGCAGCCTGAAAAAATGATCCAATGAGCAAATAAAATTCTTCACCACATGGAACAACCAAAGATCCACAAACCTAGATTGTACAAACTCACTGGAATATGATAGCCATTACTGCCTTGTTGTTAATTTCTCTTTTTCTGATTTGTCTAATCTGCAAAACCTCAATGAAGGTGTTGATGATGGTATGACTTGCCAATTTGAGCAGAAATGGGTCTTATGAGGAAGCTCACTTGGGGAAAATCAGATTAAAGCTTAATAATTCAGCCAAATTGTCACCATGCTAAGATATCCTCTGTTCTCAGCAGAATACTATGCCTGTGCTGTTCCTCAATAAATCTGGAAGCTCTCAGTTGGAGCTTTGTTTTGGTAAAGTCCTCTGACCCCCGCGACAAAAATATTCTCTATCAGTGTTTGCTGATCCAAATCCAGTAAGTGTCAAGTATTCTGCTACACTTTAGATGCAGCCAAGGTATTCACCAAAATTATATATTTTTCACGATGAAAACTCTACACAAATTAGAAATAGAAGAAAGATTTCTCAACACAATAAATGTTATGTAATACAAATCCATAGTGAGCATCATACTCAACAATGAAAAGTTAAATGTTTTCTTCTAAGATTAGGAAAAAGAGAATGATGTCTCTTCATGCTGTTTCAAGTCAATAAAATAGTGGAAATGTGAACAAGAAATTATTCTCAGGGAAGAAAAGATAGTAAAATTGAAGAAGAAAAAAATATATTATTTCATTCTCTATATAACATTTTATGTATAAAGAACCCCTAGGGAATCTAATAAAAATAATTTAGGATAAATGAGTGCAGTAAAGTTCCAGACTACAAAGACCACATGCAAAAAACCGTTGTTTCTATACACCAACAAATTATCTAAAATATGTTTAAAAAAGCCAGTGTGAGGAGCAAAGTCATTCATGTAGAAAAACATAATCAAGATGATTAATGATCTACACATTTTACCTGTTAATTCTAAAATCCATATCATATCTGAGTCTGATTTTCAACTTTATTTTGTCTTCATATTTTGTTTTTGTTGTTTTCTTGTTAGTTTTTTCTTGTTTTTCAGCAAGTTGTTATTTTCTTGATGAAAAATTTTCTTGAAAGTTGTTATTGTTGTTGAAAGGCAGACATGATGTTTTACATAATGAAGACTGAGATAAATTTGTTCAATGTGGGGTTTTATGTTTCTATGTCTAGAAATTTTTCTATGTTTAATGTTTTCTGTAACTACTGATGACAAAGCTTCCAACTTCTCTGTGGTTTTTGATAACCTCATGCAGTGAGTTTTTATTGAATGTATAATTCTTTTCATATTTATAATTTCTATCTCATTTTTTCTACAATATTTTTTTTTTGGTACTGGGGATTGAACTCACGACCTCATGCTTGCCAGGCAGGTGCTTAAGCCACTGAGCCAAATCCCCAGCTATCTCATTTTTTCATATAATTTCTGTGATGCTCCTGCTATTACCCTCCTGTTACCAATTATAACAATTTCCTTTTAATTTCTTTAACATATTCATAATAGTTGTTCTAATGTCCTTGCCTGACAACTCTTACTCATTAAAAATTCTATTTATATTTATGTATCTTTTCTTAATTACAGTTTATCTTACTTGTAATGCTTAAGAATCCTTGATGTTCTCAATAATGTGAATCATGCTTTTTAAAATATGCAGATTATGCTATGTTCCATTTAAAGCTGTTAATTTTATTCTGTCAGGAAATTGAACTGTCCCCAATTGCTTTTCTGAAAGTCTTGGTTTTGCTCTTTATTAGATCAGAAATATTTTAGTTTTATATATATCCTTATGGTACTGCAATTATTTAAGCATATGGTTCTTGCTACTATATTGAAGCCATAGGAGAATCTTGTAATTCCTTCTATTTTAATGTCCTGTAAGAAAAATTTAACTTCTTTAGCAGCCCTTTACTTTGTTCTTTGAAGCTGTTATTGAGATTCACTTCCTTGGACCATAACTAAGGAAAATATCCCAACAGGGAATGAATGTAAGGTAAACTTGGACTCATTGCACTAGGTTGCCCTCTTTCAAGGAATATAGTCCTCTTCTGCTTGAAATGTAACACATGAAAGACATGCTGTATGTATTTTGTGCAGTTTTATAGATATTTACAGAAAGTTGCTAAGTCAGTAGTTATTCAATGATAGAAGTAAAAGTGTGATTCACTTTGTTTCAGTAGGAAGCCTTTTTAGTTAATATTATTGTTGATGTGTTTGGCTATATGACAGGCAGCATCACATATTATATACAGGCCTGGGGTCTCAATGGCACAGTACCTACCTGTCAAGTGCCACGTTGTGAGTTTGATTTCTAGTTCCAAATACATAAAATCACATTTATCATATACAAAAGTAATTCTTGTATGATACTTACTAACACTGAATCTTGCTGCTTACCACTGCTTTGACCTCAGTAAGTAACTCACCTATTACAGGGCAGCTATATTACTTAAAATGAGATTAAAAGAGCTAAGGAGATTCAGGTATGATGGCACAAGCCTGTAATTTCAGCTACTCGGCAGGATAAGAAAGGGATATCAGAAGTTCCAGGCCAGCCTACACAGCCTAAAAAGATCCTATCCCAATATAAAATTAAATACATAAATAAAAGTTCTGAGAATGTAGCTCATTGTGAAGGCCTTGGGATCAGTCCCCAGTACAGAAAAAAAGGGCTGGCAGTGTAACTCAGTGGTACAACTTTTACCTAGAATGTATGAAGTCCTGAGTTTGAACTATATTACTGTTAGAAAAAAAGATTTAAAAGTGTTTTAACTAAATTTATAGTAATGTTACACATATGAAAATATATTAAACCATGAAAACACCTAGAACCATGATTAGTATATAGTGAGCACTTACTATTTATTAGGTTTTTTGGTGTTTATTTTTTATCTATGTTTAAAGAAGAAAGTAAATGTCTAAATTACCTGTTCTACTACCAAAATTTTTCCATCTCTAATTATTAGGATCACCCTTCTTTTGGCTCCAATTGACTGTGATATAGACATAGCTGTCCTTCTGAGGCCAATCTTGGTATATTCAATATAGTATCATGTTCTTGCCTGTATAGAATAGTTTCTGTGCTCTGTCAGTTTTCATTGTTAGTCCATTGTCATCAGCCATCACTTATGTTTAATATATGGATCATATGAATTTTAAGTGTTATACATAAATGCTGAGTTTTCTGTTTTAATTTCAGTAGAATTTTAGGAGGATATATATATGCCATCTTGAGTGAGAAATTTCTCTATTATTTTTATAGTTTCATATTTATGTATATACACACATCATAAACACAGAAAATTTTTGAGGTGAAATCTCCAACACTTTTTCAAAGATAAATTATCACTGGGGAGGGCCAGAGATTTAGCTCAGTGGCACAAGGGCCTGCCTTTTATACATGCAGTCATGAGTTCGATCCCTGGTACAAAAAAAGATAAAAGTTTCACTGCATATAACATTTTATTTGTTTTGAGATGAGAACATGCTTTGTTTATTTGCTGGGCTGACTGCTAACTTCTAGGCTCAATAGATCCTCTTGTCTGAGTCTCTCCAGTGGCTGGGGCTACAGGAATGTACCATTGCTAATGGATCAGAAGGCATTTTGATTTTACATGCGTCCACAGTCTTCCTCATTTTTGTACCATTAGATAATGCATTTTTTTAATAATCAGTTTATAATCTGTTATGATGTAAAGTCTACACAAAGTCTCATGTTTTAAGAGGTATGACTTTTGGAACATAACTGGATCACCGGAGTGCTACATTCTTTTGTGGTTTAGTACATAGCTGAATGTGCTGTTAGGAATGGAGTCTGATTCATAAACACAAGTGCCTCTGTGGGATGGCAGTTGAACTTTAACAGTGTATTCTTTTTTCTTTTCATGGATAAAATGAAAAAAATTTTCATAACAAGATGATATGAGAATAACGATAGTACATTGTACATTATTATTTTTAAAGTAGTTACTTAGGGTACAAATATGGGCATAGACCACTCTCCAAACTTTATAAATACAAAACTTCATTTCTTTTAACTATGAGACACTAATAGAATATATAACTTACATTGTAGTCTTTTCTTTTCATTCCTTTCCCTCATCCTTGTTCCTTTTGCCTTTTTAGCCATTTCTTCCAATTTCACAATATCTATTACACATTTTAGAAATTATTTATTCTTTTCATTTCTCACAAAAGGGAGACAATATGATGTTTGCATATGATTTGTTTCACTTATGACTATGGTCTCATATTGTGTCCATTTATCTATAAATGTCTCAAGTTTATCCTTCTTTATGGATGAGTAGTATTCCAGTGTATAAAAATACACCTTTTGTATTCATTCCTTGGTTAATGGGCATTAGGTTGTTTCCAAGATCTAGCTATTATTTTTTTTTATTTATTTAAAAGAGAATAAAACAAAAGGGGACAGTACACAGCAGATCAGAACAGGACAACATAGGAAACACAGTACTTTACATTAAGTCAACTGGACATCAACAGTATCTAACACCATATCTCTTACTCTGCTATAGTTGAGCATAGTTTCAATTACAATAATATCAAACATAACACAATAGTATAAAGCCATG
>PVJX010050949.1:0-10481 GCA_004027295.1 Dolichotis patagonum | reverse complement strand
AATTGTGATGTCATAATGGGATATTTGATATCACAATAGGGAATTTGAAGGTCACAGTGGCACATCATGATAGCATAAAGGAAAGGCACGGTACCATAATGAGAACACTGAGATGATAACCAGGGCAATGTGAGATCATAATGGGGAATTGTGAAGTAACAGTAAAAAGTATGTTATCATGGGGTGCAGTGGTGTCACAATAGGGTGCTGTGATGTCACAGGGGAGAGTTGTTCTGTCACAATTGTACATCCAGTGTTATCACTGGAGAACTGTGATGTCACAAGGGTTTATTTTGATGCTGTAATGGATGATTATGATATCATGATGGGGAATTCTGCAGTCATATGGAGAACTATGATGTCACAGTGGGATGTTGTGATACCACAATAGGATGTGTGAATTCAAAATAAGGCATGATGATGTCACAATGGGATATTTTGATGCCATATTTGGTACAGTGATGTCATAATGTGCAACTAAGTTCTCACAGTGGGAAATTGTTGTATCATAAAGATTGATTGTGCTGCACTAATGAGGGCAATGTGAGGACTTAATAGGGTAATTTTGATGTCACAGTGGAAATGATGATGTCACAATGGGCCAAGCTAATGTCACCACAAGGCACCTTGATGTGACATTGAAGCATTACCCTGTGAAATAAAGAAATTGTGACGCTATAATGGGGACTGTGATGTCATCATGGGCACTTGTGTCACGCTGGGAGGTTATGATGTCACGAAAGAAAACTGTAACATCAACGACGAATTATCTGGTGATAATGGGGTATTGAAAAGTCACTAAGAGGATATCATGATGACAAAATAGGGCGGGGTGGTGTCACAATGGGGCATTGCAATGCCGTAATGTGGAACCATGTTGTCTTAACAGGTAACTGTGATGTTGCCATTGGGAATCGTGATGTCGTAAAGTTTAACTGTGCTACTATAATTAGGCAACATGAGCTCATCCTTGGGGAGTTGTTTTGCTATCATGGGGAATGGTGATGTTCCAACTGGGCATCATGAGTTCACAAAATGGCACTGTAGGGTGACAATACAACATTGTGATATCTTAGGGGGACACTGTAGTGTCACAATGGTCCTGGTGATATCACAGTGGGCAATTGTGATGTCACCAATGGACATTGTAAATTCAAAGGGAGAGTTGTGAGGTCACAATAGAACACAAGTCACTATAGTGCATTATAGTGTCACAAAGGCCTAGCATGATCCTATAATGTGATACCATGATGTCATATCCATCATTATGGTGTCACAATTGGCAATTGTGATGCTGTAAGATAATTAAATGTCATTATCAGAATTGTGAGATCTTTATTGTGAATTGTGATGTCACTTTGGCAGTATACGAGGTCACAATAGGGCGTTATGAGGTCACAGTAAGACATGATGTTGTCACAGCAGGAATAGGAAAAGAAAGAAAGGAAGGAAAAGGAAAGAAATTGCAAACTGGCATTTGGTTTTGTGTGTGTGTGATGAGGTCACAGTAGGACAAGCTTTTGTCACAGCAGGAATAGGAAAAGAAAAGAAAGGAAGGAAAAAGAAAGAAATATCAAACTGGCATTTGGCTTTTTGTGTGTGTGAGCCTAGTATTAAAAGAAATAGACAAAAAAACTACAATTTTTCCACTATCTTGAGACTGAAAAAGATTTCTTAAATGCCTGAAAAAGCAAATGTTACATTCAAGTAAACTCATTTGTTAGCAGAAAGAAATTGAAACATAAATATTAGAACTCTGTATCCAGTACATTTGGTGGACCTGCAGCTGCATGAATGGATATAGGTTGCCTTCATAGATCTTCTAATCATAATTAAGGTAAACATAGGTTATGATGGGGCACTATTGCAGCATTATGTGATCAAAATGGAAATTATGAGCTAATGATGTGGCTTTATAAAGTCAGAATGGGGGAAGAGTGAGATCATAATGGGGGTTTCCTGATGGCAGTGCAGAGAATTTTGATGTCATAATGGTATATTTGATGTCAAAATAGGGACTTTGGAGGTCACAGTGGGGCATAGTGACAGCATAACGGAATGCCATGATACCATAATGAGCACACTGAGATGATAACGAGGCCAATGTGAGATTATAATGGGGAATTGTGAAGTAACAGTGAGAAACGTACATCCTGGCGAACAGCGGTATCACAGTAAGGAGCTGTGATGTCACAGTGGAGTGTTGTTCTTTCACAAGGGTGCATCTACTGTTATCAGTCGAGAACTGTGTTTAGACAAGGGTTTATGGTCATGCTGTAAAGGATGATTATGATATCATTATGGGGAATTCTGAAGTCATATGGAGAACTCTGATGTCACAACGGGGTGCTGTGATTCCACAATAGGATGTGTGAAGTCACAATGAGGCATGATGATTCCACAATGGAATATTTTGATGCCATATTTGGTACAGTGATGTAATAATGTGCAACTATGTTGCCATGTGTGGAATTGTGCTATCATATAGGTTGATTGTGCTGCTCTAATGAGGGCACTGTGAGGTCATCATAGGGTAATTGTGATGTCACACCGGAAATGATGATGTCATATTGGGCCAACTAGTGTCAACACAGGGCACCTTAAGGAGAAAGTGAATCATTACCCTGTGAAAAAGGGGAATTGTGATGAAATAATGGGGACTGTGATGTCAAAATGGGCACTTGTGTCACTTTGGGCAGTTATGATGTCACAAAACAAACCTGTAACATCCATAGAGAATTCTCTGGTCTTAATGGGAAATTGACAAGTCATGATGAGGGTATCATCAAGTCAACATAGGGCAGTGTGCTCTCACAACGGGGTAGTGTAATGCCTTAATGTGGAACTGTGATGTCATAACATGTCACTGTGATGTCACAGGTGGGAAATGTGATGTCATAAATGTTAGTTGTGCTGTTATAATTAGGCAACATGTGCTCATAAGTTAGGAGTACTTTTGCTAAAATAGGGAATTGTGATATTCCAACTGGGCATCACAAGGTAACAATATGGCATTATGGGGTGACAATAGAACACTATGTTACCATACTGGGTCACTGTGATGTTACAATTGTACTGGTGATATCACAGTGGGCAATTGTGATATCACAGTGGGGAAACATGATATCTCAAAGGAAAATTGTAATGTCATACTGGGAGTTGGGAGGTCACAATAGAACACATGTCATAATAGTGCATTATGATGTCGCAAAGGCATAGCATGATGTCTAAATGTGATACCATGATGTCATATCCATCATTGTGGAGTCACTATTGGCTATTGTGATATTGTAAAATAATTTAAATATCATGATGAGAATTGTGAGATCTTAATTGTGAATTGTGATGTCACACTGGCAGTATAGGAGGTCACAATTGGGTGTTATGATGTCACAGTACGACATAGTGATGTCAGAGCAGGAGGAGTAAAATAAAGGAAAGGAAGGAAAAGGAAAAAAAAATATCAAACTTACATCTGGTTTTGTGTGTGTGTCCTAGAATTAAAAGAAATAGATAAAAAAATTACAATATTCCAATATATTGAGACTGGAAAAGAGTTCTCAAATGCCTGAAAAAGCCAATGTTACATTCCAGTGAAGGCATTTTTTAGCAGAAACAATTTGAAACATAAATCTTAGAACTCTGAATCCAGTAGTTTTTTGGGTCTTGGAGATGTATGAAGTGTAGACAGGTGCCTTGGAAGATCTTCTAATCATAATTAAGGTAAACATAGGTTGTGATGGGGCCCTAATGGAGCATTATGTGACCAAAATCGATATTATGAGCTAGTGACGTCGCTTTATAAAGTCAGAATGGGGGAAGAGTGAGATCATAATGGGGGCATCCAGATGGCACAGGAGAGAATTGTTATGTCATGATGGGATATTTTATATCACAATAGGGAATTTGGAGGTCACAGTGCGGCACAGCAACAGCATAAAGGAATGGCATGGTACCATAATGAGGACACTGATATGGTAACGAGGGGAATGTGAGATCACCATGGGGAATTGTGAAGTAACAGTGAAATGTGTCTCATCATGGGGTACAGTTGTGTCAAAATAGGGTGCTGTGATGTCACAGTGGAGTGTTGTTCTGTCACAATCACGCATCTACTCCTTTCGCTGGAGAACTGTGATATCACTGTGGTTTATTGTGATGTTGTAAGGGATCATTATTACATCATGATGGGGAATTCTTAACTCATATGGAGAACTATGATGTCGCAATGGGGTGGAGGGATACCACAATAGGATGTGTGAAGTCAAAATAAGGCATGATGATGTCACAATGGGATATTTTGAGGCCATATTTGGTACAGTGATGTCATAATATGCACCTATGTTGTCACAGTGGGGAATTGTGGTATCATAAATTTTGATTGTGCTGCTCTAATGAGGGCAATGTGAGGTCATAATAGAGTAATTGTGGGGTCCCACTGGAAATGATGCTGTCACATTGGGCCAAGTTAGTGTCACCACACTGCAACATGAGATGACAGTGAATCATTATACTGTGAAAAGAAAAGGAATTGTGATGCTACAATGGGGACTTTGATGTCAACATGGGTACTTGTGTCACACTGTGTACTTTAGAGGTCGCAAGAGAAAACTGTAACATCAATGCAGAATTGTCTGTTCATAATGGGGAATTGACAAATCCTGATGTGGGTATCATGATGTCAAAATAGGGCAGGGTAGTGTTATAATGGGGTATTGTAATGCCATAATTTGGAACTACGCTGTCGTAACATGTCACTGTGATGTCACAGTTCAGAATTGTGATGTCATAAAGGTTAACTGTGCTGCTATAATTATAGAACAGGAGCTCATAATCAGGGAGTTGCTTCGCTAAAATATGCATTTGTGATGTTCCCACTGGGCATCATGAGGTAACAATAAGGCATTCTTGTGTGACAATACAGAATTCTGATATCATTTTGGGGCACTGTGATGTCACAATGGTCCTGGTGATATCACCATGGGCAATTGTGATCTCACAGTGGACAATCATGATGTCACAAAAGAAGTTTTAAAGTCATAATGTGAATTGCGAGGTTAAAAGAGAACACATGTCACAATAGGGCATTATGATGACACAGATGCATAGCATGATGTTATAATGTGATACCATGATGTCATATCCATCATTGTGATGTCACATTTGTCAATTGTGATGTTGTAAGATAATTTAAATGTCATGATGAGTATTGTGAGATCTGAATGGTGAATTGTGATGTCACATTGGCAGTATATGTGGTCACAATAGGGAGTTATCATGTCACAGTAGGACATGGCGATGTCACAGCAGGAAAAGCAAAAGAAAGGAAGGAAAAGGAAAGAAATATCAAACTGGCATCTGGTTTTTTGTTCATGCGAGCCTAGTTTTAATAGAAATAGATAAAAAAATTACAATTTTTCCAATATCTTGAGACTGGAAAAGATTTCTTAAATGCCTGAAAAAGCAAATGTTACATTCAAGTAAACTCATTGATTAGCAGAAACAAATTGAAACATTAAACTTAGAACTCTGAATCCAGTACTTTTTGTGGGCCTGGAGCTGCATGAATGGTTACAGGGTGCCTTTGTAGATCTTCTAATCATAATTAAGGTAAACATATGTGGTGATGGGGCACTACTGCAGCATTATGTAATCAAAATGGAAATTATGAACTAATGATGTGGCTTTACAACGTCAGAATGGGGGAAGAGTGAGATCCTATTCTGGGTTTCCTGATCGCACTGCAGAGAATTTTGATGTCATAATGGGATATTTGATGTCACAATAGGGACTTTGGTGGTCACAGTGGGGCATAGTGACAGCATAAATAAATGCCATGATATCATAATGAGGACACTGAGATGATAACGAGGCCAATGTGAGATCATAATTGGGAATTGTGAAGTAACAGTGAAAAACCTGCATCCTGGGCTACAGTGGTATCACAATAGGGAGCGGTGATTTTACAGTGGAGTGTTGTTCTGTCACAAGGATGCATCAACTGTTATCACTGGAGAACTGTGTTTTGACAAGGGCTTATGGTGATGATGTAATGGATGATTATGATAACATGATGGGAAATTCTGAAGTATTTTGGAAATCTATGATGTCACAATGGGGTGCTGTGATACCACAATAGGATATGTGAAGTCACAATGAGGCATGATGATTCCACAATGGAATATTTTGATGCCATATTTGGTGCAGTGATGTGATAATGGGCAACTATGTTGTCAGAGTGGGGAATTGTGGTATCATAAAGGTTGATTGTGCTGCTCTAATGAAGGCACTGTGAGGTCAAAATAGGGTAACTGTGATGTCACACCGGAAATGATGATGTCACAATGGGCCTAGCTAGTGTCACCACAGGGCACCTTGAGGTGAAAGTGAATCATTACCCTGTGAAAAAGGGGAATTGTGATGGAATAATGCGGACTGTGATGTCACAAAGGGCACTTGTGTTCACTTTGGGCAGTTATGATGTCACAAAAGAAAACTGTAACATTCATAGAGAATTCTCTGGTCATAATGGGGAATTGACAAGTCATGATGAGGGTATCATCAAGTCAACATAGGGCAGCGTGCTGTCACAACGGGGTACTGTAATGCCATAATTTGGAACTATGATGTCATCGCATGTCACTGTGAAGTCACAGTAGGGTATTGTCATGTCATAAAGGTTAATTGTGCTGATATAATTAGGCAAAATGTGCTCATAATTTAGGAGTAGTTTTGCTAAATTAGGGAATTGTGATGTTCCAACTGGGCATCATGAGGTAACAATATGGCATTTTTGGGCGACAATACCGAATTGTGATATCATAGTGGGGCACTGTGATGTCACAATGGTCCTGGTGATATCACAGTGGGCAATTGTCATATCACAGTGGGCAATCATGATATCTCCAAGGAAAATTGTCATGTCATACTGAGAGTTGTGAGGACAAAATCGAACACATGTTATAATAGTGCATTATGATGTCACAAAGGCATAGCATGATGCCAAAATGTGATACCATGATGTCATATCCATCACTGTGGTGTCACAATTGGCAATTGTGATACTGTAACATAATATAAATGTCATGATGAGAATTGTGAGATCTTAATTGTGAATTGTGATGTCATATTGGCACTATGCGAGGTCAAAATAGGGTGTTATGATGTCACAGTAGGACATGGTGATGTCACAGCAGGAGTAGTAAAAGAAAGGAAAGCAAGGAAAAGGAAAAAAATATCAAACTTACATCTGTTTTTCTGTGTGTAACCTAGTATTAAAACAAATAGATAAAACATTACAATTCTTCCAATATATTGATACTGGAAAAGAGTTCTCAAATGCCTGAAAAAGAAAATTTTACATTCAATTGAAGGCATTTTTTAGCAGAAATAATTTGAGACATAAATCTTAGAACTCTGAATCCAGTACTTTTTTGGGGCTTGGAGCTGCATGAAGTGTAGAAGTGTGCCATGGAAGATCTTATAATCATAATTAACGTAAACATAAGTTGTGATGGGGCCCTAATGGGGCATTATTTGATCAAAAAGGAAATTATGAGCTAGTGATGTCGCTTTATAAAGTCAGAATGGGGGAAGAGTGATATCCTATTTGGGGTATCCTTATGGCACAGGAGAGAATTGTGATGTCATGATGGGATATTTTATATCACAATAGGGAATTTGGAGGGCATAGTGACAGCATAAAGGAATGGCATGGTACCATAATGAGGACACTGATATGATAACGAGGACAATGTGAGATGACCATGTTGAATTGTGAAGTAACAGTGAAAAGTGTCTCATCATGGGGTTCAGTGGTGTCACAATAGGGTGCTGTGATGTCACAGTGGAGTGTTGTCCTGTCACAATCATGTATCTACTCTTTTGCTGGAGAAGTGTGATATCACTAGGTTGTATTGTGATGTTGTAATGGATCATTATGATATCATGATGGGGAATTCTTAAGTCATATGGAGAACTATGATGTTGCAATGGGGTGGTGTGATACCACAGTAGGATATGTGAAGTCACAATAAGGCATGATGATGTCACAATGTGATATGTTGAGGCCACATTTGGTACAGTGATGTCATAATATGCATCTATGTCATCACAGTGGGGAATTGTGGTATCATAAATGTTGATTGTGCTGCTCTAATGAGGGCAATATGAGGTCATAATAGGGTAATTGTGGTGTCACACTGGAAATGATGCTGTCACAATGGGCCAAGTTAGTGTCACCACAGTGCAACTTGAGGTGACAGTGAATCTTTATACTGTGGAAAAAAGGAATTGTGATGCTATAATGGGTACTTTGATGTCATCATGTGCACTTGTGTCACACTGGGCAGTTACGAGGTCACAATAGAAAATTGTAACATCAATGCAGTATTATCTATTCATAATGCGGAATTGACAATTCCTGATGTGGGTTTCATGATGTCAAAATAGAGCAATGTGGTGTTACAATGTGGTATTGTAATGCCATAAGGTGGAAATATGCTGTCATAACATGTCACTATGATGTCACAATTGGAAAATGTGATGTCATAAATGCTAGTTGTGCTGCTATAATGATAGAACAGGAGCTCATAATCAGGGAGTTTTTTCGCTATAATATGCAATTGTGATGTTCCCACTGGGCATCATGAGGTAACAATATGTCATTCTTGGGTGACAATACAGAATTGTGATATCGTAGTGGGGCACTGTGATGTCACAATGGTCCTGGTGATATCACAGTGGCCAATTGTGATGTCACAGTGGGCAATCATGATGACACAAAGGAAATTTTACTATCATAATGTGAATTGCGTGGTTAAAACAGAACACATGTCACAATAGGGCATTATGATGACACAAATGCATAGCATGATGTTATAATGTGATACCATGATATCATATCCATCATTGTGATGTCACAATTGTCAATTGTGAAGTTGTAGGATAATTTAAATGTCATGCTGAGAATTGTGAGATATGAATTGTGAATTGTGATGTCACATTGACAGTGTATGAGGTCACAATAGGGCGTTATCACGTCACAGTCAGACGTGGCGATGTCACAGCCAGAAAAGGAAAAGAAAGGATGGAAAAGGAAACAAATATCAAACTGGCATCTGGCTTTATGTGTGTGTGAGCCTAGTATTAAAAGAAATAGATAAAAAATTACAATTTTTCCACTATTTTGAGACTGGAAAGATTTCTTAAATGCCTGAATAAGCAAATGTTACATTCAAGTAAACTTAATGGTTAGCAGAAACAAATTGAAACATAAGTCTTAGAACTCTGAATCCAGTAATTTTGTGGGCCTGGAGCTGCATGAAGGGTTATAGGGTGCATTCGTAGATCTTCTAATCATAATTAAGGTAACCATAGGTTCTGATGGGGCCCTAATGCAGCATTATGTGATCAAATTGGAAATTATTAGATAGTGATGTAGCTTTATAAAGTAAGAACAGGGGAAGAGTGAGATCCTAATGGTGGTATCCTGTTGGCACAGGAGAATATTATGATGTCATAATGGGATAGTTTATATCACAATAGGGAATTTGGTGGTCACAGTGGGGCATAGTGCCAGCATAAAGGAATGGCATGGTACCATAATGAGGATACTGATATGGTAACGAGGGCAATGTGAGATGACCATGTTGAATTGTGAAGTAACAGTGAAAAGTGTCTCATCATGGGGTAAAGTGGTGTCACAATAGGGTGCTCTGAGGTCACAGTGGAGTGTTGTTCTGTCAAAATCATGCATCTACTCTTTTCACTGGAGAACTGTGATATTACTAGGGTTTATTGTGATGTTATAATGGATCATTATGATATCATGATGGGGAATTCTGAAGTCATATGGAGAACTATGATGTCACAATGGTTTGCTGTGATTCCACAATAGGATGTGTGAAGTCACAATGAGGCATGATGATTCCACAATGGAATATTTTGATTCCATATTTGGTATAGTGATGTAACAATGTGCAACTATGTTGTCACAGTGGGGAATTGTGGTATCATAAAGGTTGATTGTACTGCTCTAACGAGGGCACCGTGAGGTCATAATAGGGTAATTGTGATGTCACACCGGAAATGATGCTGTCACAATGGGCCAAGCTAGTGTCACCACAGGGCACCTTGAGGTGAAAGTGAATCATTACCCTGTGAAAAAGGGGAATTGTGATGGAATAATGGGGACTGTGATGTCACAATGAGCACTTGTGTCACTTTGGGCAGTTATGATGTCACAAAAGAAAACTGTAACATCCATAGAGAATTCTCTGGTCATAATGGGGAACGGACAAGTCATGATGAGGGTATCATCAAGTCAACATAGGGCAGCGTGCTGTCACAACGGGGTACTGTAATGCCATAATGTGGAACTATGATATCATAACACGTCACTGTGATGTCACAGTTGGGAATTGTGATGTCATAAAGTTTAATTGTGCTGTTATAATTAGGCAACATGTGCTCATAATTTA
>PVJX010050948.1:0-10484 GCA_004027295.1 Dolichotis patagonum | reverse complement strand
GATTACAAACACATGAAACCAAAGAATGAATCCAAAGAGCAAGGCAAACATGGGATGAATAAAGTCCAACAGCATGAAAATTACATGTCAATGATAAGCCAATAGATATCAGTTATAAAGGTCAATGTTGATAACGGATTCAGTTCAATCATAAGAAATATAATGGCAGAATGGATCGAAGAGCAAGTCCCAGGAATATGATGCACAGAAAAAAAATCCTACTCCTTGCAAGTAAAAGCCAGAAAAAAGTAGGTGTAGCTACTCTATTCGCAAAAAAAAAAAAAAAAAAAAAAAATTCACGCCAATACTGATGAAGAGAGGCAAAGAATGTTGCCACATCCTTGAAAAGGGAACAATACAAGAGGAAGAAACAACAATCATAAATATATGGGCATGAAATGCCAGTGCACCAAAATATAGAACGCAAATCTTAATGGACAACAAAAACAAATAAGCACTAATAGAATTGTAATGGAGGACCTCAATAACCCACTGTCACAAACAGATCAACTAGACAAAAAAAGACAAAGAAATACTAGAACTCAACCAAACTTTTGAACAAACACATGTAGTATATGTCTACATTGTTCTACTCCAAAACATCAAGAGTGCATATTCTCAGCTGCACATGGGTTGTTCTCCATAACAGACCATATACTAGCTCATAGAACTTGCTCAAGTAAATGCAAGGGAATTGAAATTATCAGATGGATATGAACAGACCGTAGTGCAATGAATTTGCAAATTAATGTGAAAAGAAACCACAAGACATTCATAAAGACATGTAAATTGAACAGTACCCTCCTTAACTACCAATGGGTTAAAGATGAAATTAGAAATTTTCTACAGTTAAGCAGTAAATACAGTACAACATACTGGAATTTATGGAACACTATGAAAGCAGTCTTACAAGGGCAGTATAGTGTTGCATTTACATATCACCAAAACAGAGAAAGCTCAAATTAACAAACTAATGTCGAACCTCAACCTTCAAAAACAGAAGAGCAAGTCAAGCCAAAGCTCATATGAGGGGGGAAATTATAAAGATCAGATCAGAATGTAATGCAATGGAGACTAATGAAACAATAAAAAAAAATCAATGAATCAAAGTGTTGCTTCTCTGAAAAATTAAATAAAATTGACAAACAATTAGCCAAACATAGCGAAAAAAAAAGAAGAAACAAATAAACAACTCAAAGGCCAAAACCATGTCATTAGATGTATAAAAAGTGAAATAACAACAGATTTTACATAAACCCAGAAAAGTATTAATACCTATTTGTATTCCAGAAAGAGGAAAAATAGGGAAAAAATGGACAGATTACTTACGAATTACCAAACCTGAATCAATGAGGTATAAAAATTCTAAATCAATACTAGTCTATTAAATTGAATGAGGAAAAATTGTACAAAGAAAGAATACTCCAGGCCTTCACAGATTCACTGTTGAATTCTTAAGAGATCTAGAGAAAACTTAATGTCCCTGCTTGTCTAATTCTTTAATGAAATTGAAAGACAAGCAATAATACAATGTCTTTCCTGGAAGTATTAGCCTGACATCAATCCCAACAAGGTTCCAACCAAAACAAAGGAGCTACAGACCAATCTCTCCTAAGGGCATAGGTTCAGAAATCCTCAATGAGATAGTGACAAACAGATTGAGGCAAATCATCCAGAAGATTGCACGCCATAGCCAAGTAAAATTCATCCCAGGGACAGAAATGTTTCATTATATGTAAATGAATAAATATATTAAAACCATATTAACACAGCCAAAGACAAAACTGTATTTTCTCAACAGATGAAGGAACAGCATTTGAAAAAGTCTAACACCCATTCAAGGTTAAAAACCCTACAGAAAATCAGAATAAATATTTTTTGTCAATCGGATAAAAATGATCCATGTCAAACCATCAGCTAACATAATAATAATTGACAGAAAACTGAAAGCCATCACTCTAAAATACAGACCAAGAAAACGATGTGCATTGCTACTACTCTTTTTCACTATAGTTTTGGAATTACTGGCTAGAACAAGTAGACAAGAGAAAGAAAAAGTAGTTAAATTATCATTATTTGTAGATGGCATGATATGCTACACAGAAGATTCCTAAAACTTAACCAAAATTTATCAACAAATTTCAGTAGCATATCTGGAAACAATACCAGCAATAAAAAATCAACAAGCTTCCTATACACAAATAAAAACACATCAAGAGAGACATTAGGGCAAAAACATCTTTCACAACAACACCCAACAAATGAGACAATGAAGAATCAAATCTAATGAAAAAAATAAAAGTCCTGTATATTGAAAATTACACTACTCTTAAAAAGATGATCAAACAGAATATCAGAAAATAGAAAGATATCTCTTGCTCTGAGTTAGGACAAACCAATATCATGAAAATAGACATACTTTCAAAATTGTTATGCAGAATTAGGGCAATGCCAATCAAATTTCCAACAGCACGTCTCATAGAATTAGAGAAAAAAATCTGAAAATTCATTTGAAACCAGAAGAGACCAAAAATAACCAAGGCTCTGCAGGGAGCATCACAAATCTTGAAAGTACACTAAAAAATCACTGAGAAAAAAATACAGCATGGTACTGACAAAAAAACCCCGACAAAAGCAAACAAAAAAACCACATGAAACACCTGGATATTAGGATAAGAGATTAGAAGCAACAAAAACAACTTGTATCATACTCAGCTAACTTACCTTCAGAAAAAAAAAAAAAGCCAGACAACTTCACTGGAAGAAAGCCTCATTAGTAGATGGTTCGGGAACAAGTGACTTTCCACATGCTGAAGATAAAAACTAGACCCGTATGTCTCACTATGCACTCAGAGTAAATGCATCACAGATTAAAATTTTAAAACAGAAACACTAAATCTGCTGGTAGAGAGAATAAGGAGAGCTTTTGAAGACATTGCTGTAGGCCAAGACAATATGAACAGAACCCCAGTTGCATAGCAACTCTAACAAAGCAACAGTAACTGGGATCTCATTAAAAGGCTTTTTCATAGCAAGAGAAACTAATGGAAGACTGAAGAGAACAACCACAGTTTGGGAAAAAATTTACCAGCTGTTCCTCTGACACGACTACTATCTAGAACATATAAAGGACTAAAAAAAAAAAAAGACTGACCCAAATTTAAAGACTCCATAAACCAGAGGCATCTTAGATGAATAAACACTTCTCAGATGCAGAAGAAATGGAAAATAAATATATGAAAAAGTGTTAAATGTCCCTGTTCATGCAGAAATGCAAATTAATACAACACTGAGGTTCCATCAAAGTATTTACTGGAAGTTAAAGACAATAGCTCAACAACCGGCACACTATGAAAGCTGCCCTAAGAGGGAAGTTCATTATCATTAATATTTCTGAGTAACTACTTTAAAGATAACAATATGCGATGTATTAACAATTCTTATTCTTTTATTTTTTGTTATGAAATTTTGTTTTACTTTTTTTCCATAAAATACAAACAAGAAAAAGAAAACAGCATATTCCAATAAATGGCCTTATGATAAACCTTAAGATCCTCAAGAAACGACATAGGCTAAAATGAAAACTAAGAAAGGAATAGTAGCTTTCAGAGTGAAGATCAAGAAAATTGAGATTAAAAACAATACAAACAATCAACAAATTGAAGAGCCATTTTTCAAGAAGAATAAACAAAATAGATAAACCCTTAGCCCAACTTACTGGAAAATGAGAGAAAAGACAGCAATGCAATTAGAGGTGGAATCACAATGCATGCTACTGCAATCCAAAACATATTAACACACAAAACCATTTCCAATAAAGTAGAAAAACTTGAAGAAAAAGACAGATTCGTAGAATGATGCAAAATACCACAGCCAACCCCAAAAGACACAAAAATACTTAACAAACAAGCAGAAGCAATAAAATTGAGACAGTTATAAAGAATCTACCAACTCAAAATTTTGCACAATGGAATGGATCCACTGCTGAATTCTGCAAAACCCTTAAGGATGTTACACCACCCATCCTACTCAAGCTCTTCAGAAAGTTAAATCATACTGGGTTGCAGCCCCTAGACACAGACCAAGTTTCTTATAACAGAAATTTCTGCCACATGATCAGTGTGTGTGCCACCCATGAGCAGTATGGAGATAAACTCTTACTGCTCCACCAGGGACCCTCATGGCCCTTCTCCTTATTGGCCATGCCCCACCGCCATGGCTTCCATGGCTCTGAGGTCACTCCTTGGGTCCCCTCTTAGGGCTTTTCCCTCCCTTCCTGGGACCCCTCACCAGTCCTCCCTGAACCCCAAGTCTGAGGACCTCAGTGCCTGCTGTTGTTGGAATGGAGAGGAGGGCAGGGCACAGACAGATTCTGGAAAGGGGAGGGAGGAGTAGAATGCGGTTAGTCCTGGGCTCCCTGGACACTGTCATTACTACCCACACCAGACCTTTGATTGTCCCCAGGGTTCTGCTACAGTGTCTTTACTCCCTTCCTGATTTCTCTGATAGAGGCACACATTTCCACTTGAACGTGGGTGGGGACCATGGGAAGAAGTGCAGAGAGGAACTAGGCTCTATTACTCCTGAACTTAGTCACTGACAGTGTAAAGACTTCACCAGGGAGCTCAGTGCTGACAGTGTCTCTGAATGGCCATAGGAGAGAAGGTGTGCAGCTTCTGTTCCCAGGTTTCTACTCTCCAGAGATGTCCACATATTTAACAGAGGTCTCGGTTTTACATTTGAATTGTTTGTGTGTGCTGCTTTTGATTGAACTCAAGACTTTTACATGCTGTGCAAGCGCCCTGTGACTGAGCCACACTCTAACCCAGGGTAGTACTACTGGTGCAGTCCAGGAAACTGAGAGTTACACACCAGGCCTTATTTTCTTCATTTTATTTATATTTTAAGTTTTTTTTCATTGTTTTATTTTCCTCCAGGCTGGCTTCATATTTGCAGTGCTCCTACAGACATACATCACTGTAGAAACTTGCCTTTCTCTTGTTCTTTTTTTATTTATTTGCATATTTATTTCTTTGTTTATTTTATGCTTTTTGCCCATTTCCTCAGTCATTTACTGAGCAGTGCAACACCTTGCAGGGTTGTGGGTGGCCATGCAGCAGATGACGCGCACACAGGCAGTTTGCAAAGCTATGCAGGAAGATGTGCACACAGGGGCTCACCTTTTTCATGAGCATCACTGCTCTTTCTTTCTACAGTTGACAGAGCTGTGAGTAGAGGACAGCCTTGGTGATCTTGCAGTAGTTCAGAAGAAAAAGATTAAAAACTGTAGTCACCATGGGCCAGGCACTGCTGGTGATTGTCCCTCTCCTGAGGAAGTGAGTTCTGGGTGATCAGGCTTCTGGGTTGGGGGCTCCTATGGTAGCAGAGGGTCGTGGTTCAGATGAGGACAGCGTCAGGTGCTTGTTAAGAATCCTTCATTTGGGATCTATGCGTGCTATAGCTCAGTGGTTGGGTGCTTCACAAGTTTGTGTCAAGGGCTGAGACTGAGCCCCAGCACTCTAAAAATATAGGCGCCAGGAGGGAAAGGAGAGAAGATAAAGGAGAACAGCAGAGAAGCAGAGAAAAATAGAGTTAGGAAAAAAACTTTAAAAAAAAAAGGCGGATAAAAAGAAGGGAGGAGAGGTGAAGAGCAGAGGGAAAATGTTACCTATACTCAAGTTCAAATGAAATGCTTTCATGTCTGTTCACTAGGGCCCAGTGCAAACATTCTGTCAGTGGAAGTTGCTATTTGATTTTCCTCCATCAAGGAAACCAGACCAGTGTGAAGAGCCACTCATCTTCAAGCTCTCTGAAAGCCCCCCAAGGTATGTGAGGGGAACCCCAGGCACCAGGATTGGAAGAAGATGTTTTGGGTTCTCTTTTCCATTAGCTTACTGGGTGACATCAGCAAAATTACTTCCACCCCTGGGCCTCAGTGTCTCTCAAACTTGATGTTCAGCTGAAGCCCCCGTGTCCCATTGATCCCTTACTTGGGAATCTGGTACTGAACATGAAAATGAGAGTCAGGATCATTGTGACACAGAGCAGCTCTCTGGAGGGACAGAGCCTTCTTCACTTCAGTGCATCTTCCTTCAGCCTGCTGTGGCTGCCCCAGGTCCCAGCCTGGACAGTTGTTTGTGGAGCAAGGTCATCAGGGTGCAGGAAGGAGGCTGTTGGCCCTTGATTTGAGCTTGGACTCTGAAATTCATGTCCCTTTAGGAGCCTGGGTGAGTCTCACCCACACTCCCAGTGTCTTCCAGCATATGTCACCATCTTCTAACCACAGCAACACTGTCCTGCCTGCTCTGTCCCTTTGTGACTCTGACACTTAGGCATCTTCTTTTCCTCATGGCCCCTGTAAACCTGATTTCTTCTGTGCAAAGTCCACATTGTTCCTGCACGACATTCTCCTGCTAGCAACATGTCGCTTTTAGGGAGCAGCTATCCCTAGTGGGAGCATGTTCTCCTTGGCCTGTCGTCTTCCCCTGTGTTACTCTCTCCTTCTTTTCAAAGAACTGTGCCCTCTACAGAGTCTATTTTCCACTCTCATGGGGTTTGCTCTGGAGTCCTGTATTCTTCAGGGAGACTGGAATGGGGAGAACACAAAAAGGATTTTCTCTGAGGTCAGGGGTCAGAGTCTGTTTAGCTCACCTTTGTGAGCTTTCTGTAGAAATTGGTCAGAGTCTGTTTAGCTCACCTTTCCCTTGGGTGATTCTTATGGAATTGGATTCACCACATTGCAAATTTCCTTTTAAATGGAACCATCTTGCATCCAGAGGCCCCAATCCTACTGAGAAAAGCAAATGAATATTCACTGTTAGAGCAGCAGTCACTAGTCTAGGGGGCACTGCAGACCGTGGTCCATTAGCTTCTATGTCCCCTTTCCCCATTTATCTCTTCAGTCTGGAAGCAGCCAGTCAACCTTAGCCGCAGGCCAGGGCCTTTCACAGATGGCACTGACGAGCCCAGAGGCACAGTGTCCATAGCAACAGTGAAACCAGCTCCTGTCCCACCTGTCCAGCATATGGAGGGCTGGCAGCCGCTGACCTCTGGAAAAGTCACTGCCCAGGTTCTAGAGTGGTAGAGCAGCATGAGGAGATGCAGAGCAGGCTGACCCTGGACAAGTTCTGTCAGGAGCTCCAGCAGATGCAGGTGATGGAGCTGTGATGGTCAGGCCCCTGCATGGGAGAACTGGCCACCTCTGTGCCTTCTCAAGTTCTCCTCCTTCTGACCACAGCACCTGGAAGCCACCAAGCAGCAGAAGTAACACTCAGCTCCAGATGAGCCTCCTCATTCTGCCTTGGCGAGGTGAGTGAAGGAACCTGGGGTCAGCGTGGAGCATGATGATGTCTCTTGGTGACAGAGAGACCTTTAGAGGTTGGCCTGGTCATCCTCTCCCATGGGGATACAGGGGGTTGTGTAGAGGGGATCTGGTACTGCTCCTATTTGGCTGACTGGGTATAATGCTGGCTGCCCCCAATAGAAGATGAAGGGGTGGAAAGGCATGGCCAACATTAGCCAACAGGACATCCCAGAGCACATGGATAGCCATGGACAGCCAGCAACAGACAGGGGCCTTCCTTCTGCTCTTGGCTCCAGCTTCTCCTGAGCACCCACCACCACATCCCAGTTCCGGCATGACAGCGTTTTTAATGAAGGATTTGCCAGTGCCCAGGAAGAGCTGGCTTAGCTGCACCTGCAGCTGAGGTAGCAGGGGCAGAAGTGACAGTGCCTGGCTTGCCTGGAAGCCCTGACTGAGGGTCAGAGGAGGAAGCACTGGGCCCAAGAGGGAGGATGACTGCATGTGTGAGGAAAGCCAGCAGCCCCACCAGGAGGCCACTGCAAACCTGCAGGTGAGTGAGTGTGTCCTGCTAGGCTGGGGAGAGGGGAGTGGGACGAGGGGGCCATTCTGGCTCCATTTGGTGGAGGTCATTCAGCAGGCGAAGTTCAAGGAGCAGGTAGAGAATCTGGAACATTGTTGCCTACAGTTCTTTGGGGACACATGTGCCATCAGTGAGCTGGAAAAGGGTCCCTTGCAGCAGAAGCTGTGAAGTGTGGGGATTAAGGATCCCAGACCAATGTTGCCATCCTCACAGCACAAGACACTGTGCAGAGTACAAGTATCTGAGGTCATGCAGCAGGGCTGCGTGGCATCTTCTAGGCCTGTCCCCTGGATGCCACACCAAGATCACAAGGGACAGCTTTGTGTGCTCCCAGGCCATTCCACACTAATGGGCCACAGGCTCAAGCCTGCTCTGTTTGAGGGACAGAAGGTGGGGTCAGTCCTGAGGGTGCAGTGCAAGCTTTCCTGTTGACACCCTGCTCCTTGGCCTGTTCCTATCATGCTGGTTCTTCCTGTCAGACCTTGTATGCTGCCCACTCCAGCCCTGTGTCCATGGGCTTGGTTTGGGGTCCTGTTCCCTAGAGTGAAGAATTTGTGGTACCTTTGTAATATGACCAGTGCCACGCACCTCATGTTACATCACGTCTGATTCCTCACATTTAAGGTTGCTCCTGCTTTTCATGACCCACAGATTGATCCATGGATGACACTTTGGCATCTTCTGACTACTCCGTTTGGCAACATTTCCCCTGGTGGTTTTACTGCCCTTTGATATTTGCTGTCTGAATCAATTGTGTAATTTCAATGCTAATGAAATGGAGATCACCAAGGTCCTTGATTCCTTCATCATTTTTTGGCTGGGATTTTTCAGTAAGGAAGACTTTTCCATCCTCAGCATTAATGGATCCTTCTGAAATGTAGTTCCTCAAGGAAAAGCAGAATATTTCCCCCGTTTTCTTTAATTATCACCTTTCATGGGAAGGGAAGGGGTTAAAAAAGATGTGCGATGTACATGGACCATTGTCGCATATGATCATTATGAGCTACAAACCGGGACTAATAAAAATTAAAAATTGTTTAAAAAATACCACTTTTCACAATAAAGACATGCATCTATCATTTTCTTAAGAGGTCATGCTCATTTGTTTCCCCATTTCTAAGAGTATCACCATGAGGTTATGGATTCATTTTCTTCTCATTCAGTGGTCTGCAATCAATCTGTTCTTTTTCCTGCCTTCCATCCTTCTTTATGCTGGGGACCAAATGTGGGCACTGGGGTTCTGGGCAAGGGCTTTATGACTGACTGATACCCCTGCCTTTGCTGTTGCCCAGACAGAACTTAATAACTTGCAATCTACTTTCTTCAGCTTCCCTAAAGGATGGGATGATGGTGGGCACCATCATACCCTGCTGAATTTTCTTTTTCTTTTAATTTTTAAGTGAGGTGAAAAGTGCCAAGCATATTTGGAGGCTACTGGTGAGGAGTCAAGAGCAAGACAGCACAGTGACATAGAGCCCAGAGCTTGGGGCTGGACTGGCATGTGACAAGGCAGGGGCAGGATGGCAGACAGAGAGTGGGACAGAAGTCTTGGGTGGAGAGATGTGGAGCCTAAGGGAGGGTGTGGAGTCACCTCTGAACTTGTGTTTAGCTAATGGACAGGAGGCAAAGCCATGAGCTGTTGGGGGCAGAGAGAAAAGTCCTGGGAGGTTTGAAGAGACAGTGGGGAGAATGCTTTCTGGCCTGAGTCTGTTCATCAGCTCTGAGGTCTTTTGAGCTGATGAATCCAGCAATCTGTCACCCAGTCCCTGGGGAATAGCTGTTGCTGGGCAATGTGAGGCAAATGTTCACGGCATGGGTGGCACTTTGGCATCCTCACCTCACGTGGATCTGAAGCAGAGGAGCCTGTTGGAGTTTGGAAGCTAGCTGGTCCACCTTCTCCCTCTTTTTCTTATTTTTTCTTTCCCTTTTCTTGCTTCTATATTGGGGACCCATATGGGCCTCATCAATGTCCAGAGGAGTTTATATTTGTAATCCCAGGGAAAAGGTACTGGAATTGTAATAAGTAAATTCCAATCCACCACTCCCAGTGCAAGCCATGGTGAGAATAAAGAGACAAGAAGTTTCCAGTCCTAAGTTCAGGACAATGGCTAACCAAACCAAGGGTCACAAGCTAGGGCTTTATTCATCTTGAAGAGGGGAGTGGCTCAGGGTTGAGTGATGATGAGAATGGTGAGTGCTGTGAGCTGGGAAGTACTGTGAGGTAGGTGACACAATGGCACTTCTGCAATATGCAGAGAGAGGTACACAGAAAGAGTAGCAGGTTCTGGTAACAGGCAGTCTCTAAGTTTGGAGGAATCTGCATAACACAGTATGAGGAAGTATCTTATGGTTTGGGTTTGAGGGAGTATCTTGTGGTTTGGGTCAGCTGCTTGAGCCCTGATGTCTGGCCTTTCTTCCCTGGGAATTCATGGTCCCTTTCTCAAGGCTCAGTCCCAGTCCTCAGCCCAGCATTTCCCAGCCTAGCTCAGGCTCAGTGTTAGGGAGCTATAGGTGGGGCATCACTGATCTGTCCCATGGCTTCAAAGGCTACACGTCAGCACCTTGGCTAGACCCATTTGCATTGCTTAAAGCCAGTTGAGG
>PVJX010050947.1:0-10520 GCA_004027295.1 Dolichotis patagonum | reverse complement strand
TCTTCTGACTTTGTGTTGGCCCTAAAGGCATACTCAGTAAAAATCATACTAAGTGAAAACTGTGATTTGAATTTTGGGTTTTCGTTTCTCCTGGGTGAGAGGTAAGCAGCGTGATCCTCTCCCTGCATGCTGGGAAGCAGCAGTAGCTGCAACTCGCAGTGGGCCTTAGAATTACAAGAAAAATAACCCACAGCCAGTGCACAGTGTTGATGTGGCTAAACTGCTGTCAGTAGGTGTTACGGTTTGTGTCTAGAGGTGCCCAGAAAGCTTCATTCAGCCATGAGGACAGGCACAGGCTTCTAGAGTTTGTGGCTGAATCATGGTCCAACCCTGGGATTATAGGTGTGAGTGCTGCCCCTGTCTTGAGGTAGGTAGTCTGCATACAATGTAAGTGAGAGAAAGAGTCTTCTTTGTGCTCCTTCTCCCATTTTGCTCATATTACTTTTGCTGTGTTCTACCACCGTGAATGCTTTCCTCTCTGCCATGCCACCTTGCCTTGAAGCCAGCTGATTATAGGTTAAAACCTACACAAACTGTGAGCTAAATAAACCTTTCCTTCCTTAATTTTGGGCATCAGGTATTTTGTCTCAGCACAGAGAGCAAAGTAACCAAGACTGTAGATTAGGTGAACTGAAAGCATTTTCAACTCATGGTGTGTGATGGAACAATCAGGAAGTACCTACATAGTGAGTTGAGGAGTGTCTGTACATACTGATAAGACCCTAGGAATACGTGGAACACACATGATCCGAAAGTATCAGTGCCTTCTCATGTCCTTATTTGTCCCCTTGCCCACCTTCAGTTCTATCCGTAACCAATAAGGAAATCACTCCGAGACTGAACCTTCCCTGCCACCACGTTTCCTCCATCACATTCTCAGAGTTAAGCAATGGTTTGCCTCCTCCGTGCAGCCACCCTGCAGTGAGATGGGGCTGGGAGTGGGGGTACAGCAGAGATGTCAGCATGTCTTTTCCACTTAGGACAAGCAACACTGTGGGTACCTGTGGCTCCTGGAAAGCACACAAGCTGCTTTTATTTCACTCTTTCCTCTTCTAGTTCACATCTTTTTTCTCTTTGCCAGGGGAGCCTCAGTCAGATAATGACTTTGCTACCTGCCTGACTGAGAAATTTACCCGTGTTGTTTTTGCTTTCTTGCTCCATCTCACATCTGTCTTGTCTCCTGCTCTTGCTCTCTGGACATGACTCTAGTAATCTTCCTCCTCTCTATTCCACCCTGTACTATATTTTTCTGTCATTAAAAATATGGTACTATTTCTTCCAAATTTCAACAATTAATCCTCTTGATTGCATTTTGCTGTTCTCCTGACACTCATTTCTTTCATTTCTGAAACCATAAAAGTCCTCAGAAGAGTCACCTATATTTTCTATCTCTGATTAATGCCCCTTAGTATTTTTGCCCTATTACAATCAGGCTTTCACTGCACTCCTTAGCAAAATAACTACAGCTAAAATCAATAATGATGAATTCTCAGTCTCATGTGATATGACCCAAGAACGTTTGACTCAGTTGATGACTCCCAGACTTCTCTCAGAGCACCCGCCAGCCCTTTTCAACATTTGGTTTGCTTCTCATTATCTCTCTAACCCCAGAACACTGGGACTTCGTGATTTTAAAAACCACCACATGCTGAGGTTCCCTTATTACTATAAAAACTCTGCATTTCCTGGATCCCAAGTTCCTCTGCTCACAGCTTATACAACTACACTCGGATAAATTTTGAGCGTTTCAAATTCAACATGCCCACTCTGAAGCTTCTAATCTCTCCCCAAATTCTTCTTAGTTTTTCTATCTGTGAATGTCAACAAGTAGAAGAGACTGAGCACCCTTAATTGGAAAATCTAAAAATCGCCAAAATCTGGAATTTTCTGAGAGCCAACATGCTAGTACAAGTGGAAGAAGAGTCCATACGTGACCTCAGGTGAGGCATCAGCCACAATGTGGACACATTAAAAATACTGTAAAAAAAATGACCATCAGGTTATGTATGTAAGATGCATATGAAGCATGAAGGAATTTTATTTTTAAACCTGTCTCTTATTCCCAAACAATCTGAAATCCAAAACACTACTGTTGTTAAGCATTTTGGATAAGGGAGACTCAACTTGTATATTTTAACTAGTGCCCAGACAAACTGAAGGGACTAGCTTTCCAGCCTTTGCTTGCTCTTATGGCACTTATTCAGTCCTTCTTGAAACACTGTTACCTATGCTTTTTAATGAATCTAAAAAGCCACTTTTCTGTTACTACCGTGGTACAAGCCACTATTATCTTTCACTGAAATTACTGCTTAGATAACGCCAAGGACTGTATTACCAAATCAGACAACAAAGTCAAAGATGTTATTTAATGTCAAGCTATAATAATTTAAAGGCTATAAGGAATCATGAGATGAATCAGAAACATGAATAACCTCACCCACCTGTGGCAAACCTTTCAGAGCTTTCAAAGATAGAAACCTGACTGTGGCACACATGCCATAGGTTTGCCACCATTCTAGTCCTTCCTCCCCTTTGCAGGAGACCTCCAGAAAGTGACCTTAGATGAGGTTCTAGAGGAGGACCCTGGTAACCTGATTTTCAAGATGGCAGAGTCTTGGAAAATGAAAAATAACACACATAACATTTTAGGGAGGTCGTGCCTCATAAATCTGTGACTTCTAGATTTGTTAGCCAAAAGCAATGCTAGAAACTGATTAAAGAACTTCAAAGATAAAGGTGATTGTACCAGGGCTAACTACTCCACCCTTTGCCAGGAGATTAGCGATCATCATGTTCACGAATCTAGGTTAGGCACTGCCTTCCTTCTTTTGCAAGAATGTGATTCCTTAGTCCCTGCCTCACATGAAGGTACCGTGAATTGAAGAACTTTTGTTTTATATGAATAAAGTCTACTATTCATCAAAAGTAACATTTTTTCCACAGATTGACTTTCTTGTTTTTATCCTTTTCCCTTATTTGGTCTATTCTAGGCAGCGACTAAATTGGTCTTTTTAAAAACTAAATGAGGTCATGTCCCTTTGGTTATAAAGCCTTCTAATGGCCAAACCTGCTTCTTCTCTCAGCATATCTGATGCATGCTTTTCCTCCTAGGTTGTCTCACTTCCTCCAGGTAGAAACGGAGCATGCTCCCTCTCTCACTTCAGGTTCTTTCCATGTCATCTTCCTGGCCAGCCACATGAAAACTCCACCTCCTATGAAAGAGTCCACACTTCTCACCTCACATCCATTTATAGTTTTAATGTTAGAATTTGTCACTATTCCACAAGCCATGCATTTTATTTGTCGTGTTTGTTTTCTGTCATTCCCATAGGAATACAAGCTCTATGGCCCAGTTTTTTGTTGTTTGTGTTGTATTGTTTTTATAGAGAAGATGTCGGTATCCTTAGAACCTACTTGGAAATACACTGGACACATTGGCACATAGTGGGAATTTAATAAAAAGTTGTTGAATGAATAAATACATTTTTCCATTTCAATTTTCATTTCTTTTCAAAGTATGGAGTTTTGAAAATTTTGATAAGAATAGCTACTAGTTTCATCATGGTCGTATTTCTTCGCTTAGTGTTTTAGAAACTTTCTCATTGCTGAGATATAATACCTCATGATCACAACTGAGAGGATACGTTTGACTCACATTTTTAGTCAGTAGACTGCAGGCTCTGGAGTAGAAAGGCATGGTGGATGGAACTGATGAAGGAAAGCTACTCATCTCATAGCAGAGAGGAGACAAGAAGGAACCAGGAAGAGAAAGGGTAGATGGAAAAGCCAGGAAAGGCAATGTTCTCATCATGGTCGTGCTCCCAGTAAATCACGCCTTCCAGACCTGCCTCCCAAGAGCAAGTCAGTTATGGCACCCCATAATCTAATCACTTTCCAAACACCTGAAACTTTAGGGGACAATTTAAAACAAACATAACATTCTGTTCCTGGCTCACAAAATATTAAATAGCATCTCTTTATGCAAAATATGTTTACTTTGTCTGGAAGAGTTGCCAAAGTTTTAACAGTTTTAGCACTCAAGTCCCAAATGTCCTCTAAGACTCAAGGCAAACTCCTATCTGAAATGCTTGTAAAAATAAAGAAGAAAGTTTAACATTACAAACAAAACAGCACAGGGTAAACATTCCCATTCTCAAAGGGAGATGTAGGGGAATAGAAAAGAATGGAAACAGAGACTGACACCAGCAGGACAAACATTAAATCTGTATTTCCATGTCCAGTGCCCAGGGAAATTTGTAGTGAGATGCAAACTCCAAAGAGCTTGCTCAGTCCAACTCTATGACGTTAATGGTAGGTGGAGCTCTCATGGCTTCTCTCTTGGGCTTCACTCATTGCCTAGAGCTTTCCTTTACAGGTGTTTCTCATTCCTGGCATCTCCAACTATCTGGAATCGTCCTTGGACCTCTGGCTTCATTCTCATAGCTTTATGTACTACCCTCTCAGAGACACACTCCCAGGCCTCTCATGACTTCTTCTGATATCAGGGTGGAAACTTCCCTGACCCCACAACTCTTGATTTCTGCATGTCTGTGAAACTAGCCCGACACAAATGACTCCAAGTGGTCAGGTTGAGCAGTAGCCAGCCCCTGCTTGTATCATGGCTGTAGAGACTTCTGAGTGCCTGGATGTTGAGTACTGGCAACTGCATTCCAGGGAACCAGTTCCATATGCATCCCTTCTTCACCATGGTACCCTTGGGTTTACTTCTGAAAGCAAAATTTATCATTTTATACCTCTTAGCCTATGAAAGGTGGAGCTTTACAGATTTCTGATGTGCCCTGCAACCAATTTTCCCATTGTGCTGATACAAAGCTCCAGGTTTCTTTTTAAAAATTTTTAGTAACTGTGTTCTTCGAGGCACCATCTTTGCAGACACTTTCTTCCAACCAACCTGAAATTTTTTCAAATGGGCTTTTAGTTCCTGACTTTCAATATGACATCGCTAAAAGCTGCCGACAGTACTAATGTTACAGCCTCAAAACTGGGCTTCCTTGAACTTTCCTTTGCCAAATTAGTTGACTGCCCTTAATCTCAGTCTTCTGCAAAGTCTCAATACCTGAATACAATGGAGACAAATTTTCTTCCAGACCATAACACACACAGTCCTGAGCTCAATTCCCAGTGGAGTCCTTATTCTCAACTGAAAACTGCTGAATCTGGGCTCCCATGTCTGGTCTCCTGAACTCAGACTGGAATTTCACATTAAGCCTGGCCTATAGTATTCTAGGGCTTCTCTAGCCGATATTTCCAACCCTTTCCAAACTTCCCACAAACCATTGTCAAATCTTCTAAACCATGAACAGGAAAGTCATAGTAATGACTCAACTTCTGCTACCGAAGTCTGTCCTAGTCACTTTCTCAGTACTGGAACACAATGTATAACACTCACAATTTAAAGGAGTTTACTCTGACTCACATTTTCAGTCCATAGTCAGGACAGAAAGATATGGTGGAAGGGCCTCGTGGAAGAAAGCTGCTCATGTCATGGTAGCAAGGAAGTAGAAGGAGAAAGCATGAGTCAGGCAGGTCATGCCTTCAAATACTCACCTATTCCAAGCAAAACTCACCTCCTCTTA
The DNA here is from genome assembly GCA_004027295.1 of Dolichotis patagonum. Classification (NCBI taxonomy): domain Eukaryota; kingdom Metazoa; phylum Chordata; class Mammalia; order Rodentia; family Caviidae; genus Dolichotis; species Dolichotis patagonum. The sequence goes on along the minus strand of PVJX010050947.1, from coordinate 4,923 downwards.
GCAAGTCAGTTACAGGTTTTAAAATGCAATCAACTTCCAGACACGTGAATCTAGGAGTCACTTCAGACCTGAACCATAACACTCAGAGAAAAGCTTTTGATTTAACCATGAATTCTTTTTTATGTTCTAATTCATTTATTAATTCTGTGTTTGGATCTATGTTTGTTAATTATTCAGAGTAATGAAGTCTTAATATACTTTTTCTACCTGGAAACTCACTGGAGTGTAATTTCATTTGTGAAGTGATAAGAAGGTAGAAACCCAATCTGAGGATGGTGTTTTGAGATGGACCTTTTCAGAGGTGTTAGAATTAGAGAAGTTCATCAGGGCGGGGTGTTCATGATTCAAAAGGAACACATATATGCACATGTATGTGAGCCCACATGTGTAAATTCAGATGCAAACACGTACATGTAAGTGCATGTTCCCTGTTCTTTATCAAATGTTAACTTACAACCTTTGGACTCTATCAGTAAAACATCCGTTGCCAGATGTAAGCCACTGACTACAGGCCAGAACCGTGATCTAAAATTAACCACCTTTCTTTATAATTTACCAAGTTTTGGTATTATGTTATTAGCAATGGAAAACAAATTAATATATAATTTTTCTTAGGTCATACAAGTATTTTATATTAACATACTATGCATACATACAATGCAAAGTATTCATTCCTCTGACTTTGACATTAGCTATATGTTCTATTAGGTTTTCATAGTGTTTAACTATTATTCTTCCATTTTAGCTTTTATTTTCCTTTTATCCCATGAATATTTAATTTCTAACTTTCTAAAAACTCTGTTTTTCCGTCATTAATGTCATTCAAACAGGGCAAGTGACCAAAGAATGCGCACACTCATTGGGAAGCCCTAAGGGAGACATGAAACGGGACAAAATCAGAGGTGCAGAGGCCCCTTCAGTCTACATCCCTCTAGAGCGCACACAACAATTCAAAAGGCCAAGACTGTGACTACAGCAGAATAACCTGAGCCTGTGAATCTGCAGGGGTCTGGGTTTTTCTTGTGGATTTTTAATTCTGTTTTGTGTTTACTGCAATACTGAGGGATGAACCCAGAGCCTTTGCTCTGAACCACATGCTCAGAACATTTTATTTTTCATTTGGAGATGTGATCACACGAAGTTGCTAGATCGCCCAGAGTGGTTTGGATTTGTGATCCTTCTCCCCCAGCCTCCCAGTGTTGAGACTGGAGGTACAGTATGTGCCACCACACCCTGTAAATCTGAATGTTTGAGCTTCGTTATTAGGAAAGCACTGGACCTTCCTCTCGTGTAACCAGAGGCCAGAACATAACAGCAATTCAAAGTGATGGAACCTTGGCTCCAGACCTGCTCTGTGAACTCGGTGTTTAGGTTTGGGGGTGGTCAACAGTCTTGTATGACTAGGAACTGTGATATAAGAATCAGAAAATCGGCATTTATTATTAGGAACACATCAGCCTCTCTCCTAGCATAAATGAGATCAGGGACCCAAACTTTACACAAATAATTGTTTAGGCAGCGGGCCAAAGCTGGGGTCCATGGATCACTTCAGAAGGCAGTTCTTTTTCTGGGATGTTAGGCCATAAGAAATCAGTCCTAGATAAGTTGAACCTTACATTTCAAATTTTAACTTAATGTCAAGATTCCAAATTCTTGTCTGGATTTTTTTCCTTTCTTTGTGATTTACATTATTTTGGTGTCCATACATGTTTATTTTGTTAAAGTTAAATGCATTTGAAAGGGAGGTTAATTCCTTAATTTTAGTATGTAAAATTGAATAGATATAGGTGAGGTTGAACTTAATAATTATTCAGAATCACAGGTTTATTTATTTTTCACTATTTGATCTTTCATGAGTGAATTTAAATACTCACTGCTGTTATTCCAAGTGAATAATTTTGTATATTTTCTGCAGTTTTGCATTTTTTATGCCTTTATATAACAATGTGATTGAACACTGGATCTTTGAATTTACATATTGTTTTAAATTTTCCTGTTTATAATTGTTTAATTTTTTTATTTTATCATTATTCAAATAGCACACATATCATTATTCAAATATCACAGACCTTTTTTAGCTGTGTCTGACTTCTTGTCCATTTTATCTTTCTGAGTTAGTTTGTTCTAGGTAGGTCTTCTCCATATACCCTGTGATTTATATTTTGAAAAGTTATTCTGAGAGTCTCTTTTAATATATATTTGATTTATATTTGCAGTATAACAATTTGACTTTCAAACTTTCAATTTCTTTTATCACATAAATTCTTGATTTTAATACTTTGTGTATCACATTTATTGCCATTGTGCTTTTTCTTTCTTTTGCTTTTTTGTTTCATGTATTTTGGGGTGAAATTTTAATTACATTACTTGGAAAGTTTATGGTTGTTTCTGGTCCCGTTGGTGCTATGGTTTGGATATGAAATGTCTTCCAAAAGGCTCATGTGTTCTGGGGTGGGGCTTTTGGAAGGCAGTTGGGTCATGAAGCATCAATCCGCAAGTGAATTCATTCACAACTGGATGATCGGAGGCGGGGCCTCGTCCCGGAGATGAGGGGCAGAGACCATGGCATCAGAAGGTGTATCTCTAGCCCTGATGATCTTTCTCTATGCTTTTTCTGCTTCCAGTTGCATTCTGTCTGTGATGCAAAATGCTGAAACTTTCTGTTTGTGTTGATTTATTTAACAGAACTGATTTACTCTCAATTACAAAATGAAAATACATATGGACATTTATATTTCCTATTTTAATTAAAAATACCCCTAATGCTCCCATTAGTTATTTTATATGACATAGGATTATAATACTAGTTTATGTTTCATAAAAACAATCTTCAGAATTCTTTGGCTCTCTTAATTATTCAGTGGACTCAAGGTTCATTGCCATTTCCCTCTGCTTTGCAGCCTTATGTTTCTGAATTTATATCATTCTTATTTGGCTATATTTTCTCTATTTTTAAGACACTTCTTTTCAAGAGACCTCTGGTCACTGTGTTCCTCACGTCTTTACACGTGAAGTCCGTGCACTGCCTTGATCTGTTGATGACAGCACAGGAAGATGACTGTGTAATACAGGGGCCATGTTACATCCTCCCCCCTCGACACCCAGAAATATTGTTCTGCTCCTTCCTGCAGCAGTGTTCGCCATGAAAAATGCAGTAGTCTGCCAGGTGGAAACCCATGGGAATGATCTCCTTCCCATTATATCCATGAGAGCTTCTGCCATTAAAATTCTCTAACTTTACCCCTTATGCAAAATGCTTAGAAGCAGAAGAGTTTTTGATTTCCGAGATCTTTTTTAATTTGGGAGATCTGCATTTACACAATGAGATATCTTGGGGGAAGGGAAACTAAATCTTAATAAGAAATTCATTTATGTTTCAGGTATACCTTATACACATAAACTGAAGGTAACTTTATACAATATTTTTAATAATTTTGTGCCTGAAACAGTTTCATGTGTGGAATTTCAATTTGCAGCATTATGTTGGGGCTCACAGGTTCTGATTTTATAGCTTTTAGATTCTTTTAGCTTTTTGGATTAGAGATGTACAGCATTCTCTTTGTCTCTTTGTCTCTGTCTTTCTCTCTTCCTCTCTGGTATTTTTGAAGCATAGTCTCACTATGTAGCCCAGGCTGGCCTTGAACTCACAATGCTCCTTCTGCCTCAGCCTCCAGAGTGCTGGGATTACAGGTATCCGCCATACCCCCCCATCTGCTACAACTTTTCCAGGAATATGTTAGTTCTTTACTTTAAAATATTTCCCTCATTTTTATCATTGAATATCGGTTAGATACACCTGTTCTTCCCATTTTTAAGGAGGCAACTCTGTTCATGGGGATTCTTTGTTTTTCATTTAATCTTATTTGAAAAATTTTTTATTTTGTTCTTTTCCACTGCATTTATGAAATCCACTCAAGTTTGTTGTGTCCCTTGTTTTTTTCTTTTCTTTTTTTTTAATTTTAAAGAGAATAAAACAAAAGAGGGCAGGACAAAGTATATCAGAACAGAACTACCCCTTATTTTTTTCAATAGCACTCTTTTAGTTGTTGTGGCTTCTTTAACTTTTACGGTTTAGTCAAAGAAGCAATATTCTGTGGTAGGTTGGGGTTTTTTTTTTTTGCAAAATTTTAGTTTATTGCTAAGGTTTACAAGCTTACATTTCATTTGGTTCTTTACAAGGAACTGTCTTACATTATTTGATCAATGTCTTGCCTTAAAAGGTAGTTTTTACAATTGTGTCTTTAAAATATTTGGTTTGTATAGAGAAAATCTGCTTTCTAAATTTTGTTTCCTTGTTTCATGTAATAATTTAAAATATATTCTTTTTCTTCCCTTGGAATTCTTTTTCGTATTTTTTCCATATAATAACCATGCAGCACTTTTATATGAATCCTTTTTCTTCTCATTTTTAAATTAAGAGCCTTCCCGGACCTGCTGTTCACTCGAGTCTGGGGTCAGGTGGGAAGAGATGAGTGAACAAAGGATTTGAAAGTTCCATTGCTTGCTTGCTTTCTTTCTTCTTTCTTTCTTTCTTTCTTTCTTTCTTTCTTTCTTTCTTTCTTTCTTTCTCTTTCTTTCTTTCTTCTTTCTTTCTTTCTTTCTTTCTTCTTCTTCTTTTTCTTCTTTCTTTTCTTCCTTCATTCTTTCCTCTTTCCCTGTGTATGTTCATGTGTGTGTACGTGTATGTCTCAGTGTGCCGTATCTGCTACGTACTCAGACAGATGTGTCTAGTTTCAAGATTGCTCTGTAGCCCACTTTGGGATAAACATATCGTTTAGAAGACTCAGTGGTTCCAAGTGTTGTTGTACGTTGTACATTTTTATGTGTATGATCTCTATACGTAGTAAGCATTAATGTTTATTTCCCATCCTCCATCCTACCTTACTCTGAGATTATTTCTTGCTGCAAACAGGCTAGTTTGCA
>PVJX010050946.1:0-10488 GCA_004027295.1 Dolichotis patagonum | reverse complement strand
GTAGAAAGCAGGCATTCTTAAGGAGCAGTGACTCTTTCCTAGGGGGATGGGAACTATTTAGGGTGTCAATCCTCAGGATATGGGTGCATTTGTATGGCCTTTTGTCTTGAGGCCTGGTCCACAGCAGGAGGCGTCAGCTTCCCCACCAGTTTCCAGGTCTCTGCACTGGCTCTATTGAGGGCCTAGCCCTGTCTCACTGCCTATAAGATTTCTGACTAACTCAGCTGCCTTCAATTAAAAGACAGTACAGTAGTTTTGCATCAAAAATAGTTTCATACTAGTACAGAAAATAGAGATGTTTTTGAAGGAGAACAATATAATGTGGAAGACAATCATGAAAGTATTGGAAAGACTGAGAAAGCAAAAAGATCCCTTGGAGTTACTCAAACTGGCAAGTAACACAAGAAGCCACCCCAGGCCTGAGGTGGAAGAGGAAATCCAGGAAGGCGGTCAGTCTGTCCTCTGGCCCCAGGCCAACCGATGGCCCAATTTGAGCAGCTGTGTTCATGCAAAAGTGCTGGCTCTGAACTCAAGGACGTTGCTAAAGACACTGCTGCTGCTGCTGCGGACACATTTGCTTCAGTTAAGAGCAGCCTGGGAACCCACACTGTATTCTGTGTTCCTTTAATCCACACTAAATTATTACTTGCTGTAAGTGTCCATTAAATTCATTAATAATCAAGAAAATCTATTTCATTAAGATAAAAGAACAGTGGTTGCCTATAGGAAAGACAAGGGAAGTTTGCAATGAGATATCAGATGCTAGTCAGAGGCAATGCATTTTTACAAAGATTATGATAAAATCTGCATTTTATATTGCAGATGTGTATTATGCTCTCTGTATGAAATTTGTGTCTGTCACATAAATAATACAAACTGTATTTCAACTAATAAATGACTAAATGAAATTCCAAGTGAATGTATAATAGTCTACAATAATTAAAATATTATTTTATTCTTATGGCATTTTTTATTGTAAAGAGAATAACACAAAACAAAAAGCAAATGAGAAAAGAACAATGCAAGCAACACAGGATTTTGAATTTTTATAATAATAGAACTATTTTGTTAAAAGAAGGCATACCAAAATGTAAAGCATATTAAATTGAGCCATGAATTTTAATCAATTTCACATGATAGTTTGTGAACATGAAATCAGTAAATATGCATGTGTATAAGAAATGTAATTATTGAAGTTAAAAAATTTTTTGAAGCACCTAGAAAATATTTAGCACTGTGCTGCAGTTTAATTGGAAAATTAAAAAAGTGCTTATTGATGATATGTAAGGTAATAATGACATTTTAGAGTCAATGCAAATCAAGAATGGCTTAAGAGAATTTATATCTTTTCTGTCCACAACTTTGTTTGATTTTTAGCGATGTTATAACTCCATGATGCTGATTTGTTTTGTAGCTTTTACATCATTAAACTTTTCTGTTCCTACATGAGATGTGTAAAAGCATCCTCTGAAATCTTAATGGTAGTAAGGATAAAACAATGCACTCATTTCTTTTAATGACATTAATTGGGTACTGTGCATATTACTTGCGATCACATGTAATTCACCATATGTCAGTTTCATTGCTCTCTTAGGGTGCAAAGAGACTGATATATGTAGACTTGAATTTGCTGATTGTTTGCAAAGTATAAAAATGCATGTTCAGATGACAAAAGAATAAGACCTGAGAGTTTTGTCATACTAACTCTCAAGTATCAATGTGTCTTCTCAAAAAACAACTTACCTAATCCTTGTCTGATAACTTCTTTAAGAATTCTTTCCATTTTAATATTCAGATCTTTGATCCATTTCAATTTTAGTTTAGCATATGGTGGGAGACTTGGGTCTAGTTTTATTCTTTCATTTATGCAAAGGCAGTTTTTCTAGCACCATTTATTAAAGAAGTTATCTTTCTTCTAGTGAATGTGTTTAGCCCCTTTGTCAAAAGTATGGTGGCTGATTAAAAGAACATTGAGATATAATCTCACCACAGAAAGAATGGCAATCATCAAAAAAAATCAACCAATAATAAATGCTGGTATGGTGTGGGGAAAAAGGAACCCTTCTCTATTGTTGGAAGTGCAGACTGATATAACTGTTGAGGAAATCGATGTGAACATTACTCAAAAAACTAGGATGAGAGTTTCCATTTGACCCAGCTACTCCTCTTCTGAATATTTTTTCAGAAGAATCAAAAACGTCATACCACAGTGATATATGTGCAACCATATTTATAGCTGTACAGTTAATAATCTCCAGAACTTGGAAACAACCCAAATGCCAATTAACTGAGGAATGGATAAAAATATGTGGTATTTTTATACAATGGAGTACTACTCAGCCATAAAGAATGATAAACTCGAGGCTTTTATACATAAATGGATGCAACTAGATACCATACTCATAAATGAAATAAACCAGGTTTGCATGTATAAACACCATATTGTCTCACTAGTGTAAGAAACTGAAAGAGTAAACCAGATCCAAAAGTTAAAATAGATACAGTAAAAGAGAAATAAACTACTCAAAGGGATATTATATTTTTTGATCAATCTTGCATGCTTTATCGGGTAACCTGAGCAGCTATTTTGGAGATAACAATATGCAGTATAACAACCATTGTTAAATTCCTATCATTTTGTTTTGAAATTCCATATCCCTGTTGTTTTGCTGTTGTTGTTGTTGTTATTGTTGTCATTTGGCTTTTGTTGTTGTTTCTTGTTCATTTGCTTCTTGATTTTTCTACTTTTTTCTCTTTAAAATAAAAATTAATTAATTAATTAATAAAAAATTAGATGCCTGAGTGTGTTTGGAGTTGTTTCTGTGTCTTCTAATGTATTCCATTGATCCTCAGGTCTGTTTTTTGTCAGTACTATGCTGTTTTATAACAGTGGCTTTCTAGTATAATTGCAAACCAGGGATTGTGATGCCCCGTGCCTTGGTTCTGATGCTTAGGATTGTTTTTTGCTATTCTACATCTCTTCTGGTTCCAAATGCATTTTAGGAATGTTTTCTCTACTTCTGTGAGGTCTGTTGATGGCATTTGGATTGGGATTGCATTAAATCTGTATAACGATTTGAGGTTTGACCATTTTCAGTATGTTGGTTCTTCCTACTCATGAGCAAAAGATATCTTTCCATTTGCTGATGTCCTCTTTGATCTCCTTTTTTCAGAGTACTATAATTTTCAATGTATACTTTTTTTTACTTTGTTAGATTAGAAGAGAGAATAGGTAAAACTGCAAATATGTGTGAACAAAAATCTCATGAACAAATCACTGATTACACAGGAAATAGTGCAAAAAAATCAACAACTGGAATCTGGTTTTATTAAAAAAGTTTTATATAAAAAAATTACCAATAGAATTAAAAGGCAACTCACAGTGTGGGAAAAAATTATCCAGTACTCTTTCAGTTAAAGGATTAATATTTAGAACATTTAAAAAATTGAAAAACATTAGACCTCCCAAATTTAAAGACTCCATCGAAAAATGGGTATCTGAAATTAATACACACTCAAAGGAAGAAACACAAATGACAAATAAATACATGAAAAAATGTTCAGCATCACTGGTCATTTGAATGATACAAATTAAAATAACATTGAGATTCTAACTCACCCCTAAAAAAACGGCTATCATCAAGAAATCAACCAATAACAAATGCCGGCAAGGATATAGCGAAAAACAAATGCTTCTCCACAGTTGGTTGGAGTGTAGGCTGGTACAACCACTGTGAAATCAATGTGAATATTCCTTAAAGAGTTGGGATTGGAGGTCCCATTTGACCCAGTGTTGTCGTTAGGGGTTATACACAAAACAATTAGAATCAAGACATGGAATTTATAATATTATTTTTATGATGGTCACCCTGAGTTAACACAAGAAAACGCAGGAAATCTATTAACAGCACCAAAGACAGAATATTTAGCCAAGGGCCTAAATCCCACAACAATGTCCCAGATGACTCCAGATAAAGACCCAGAGCTCATGACAGTGCCTCCCACGAGTCCAACTGGAGGTCTAGAGCCCACAGGAAGGACTCACACCAGTCTCTTTTACGGATCCATGCTGGGAAGGCCCAAAGGTCAGCTCTGAAAGCTAGGAAGTCTGTGCCAGCAGGGTGAAGGAGCTGTGCTGGTAGGTTGAGGGTTGTACACTGGAGCCGAGAAGTCACACTCACAACAAACACCAGGGCTGTCCTGAAAGCACCACAGCCATCCTCAGTGACACGGAGGCCCTGAACTCCTCCTCTGACAAGCACAGTCTAGTACATACCAGGAATCCAGTGTGAGGAGTTCATCCTGGAGACCAAGCAACACACATCTTCCCCTCCAGAGCCAGGAAGCGATGCTCGATGTAAGGACCAGAGCTTCTCCAGGAGAACCTAACGGCTCAAACAGCAACACATAGGAGAACCCACAAAACCTCAATGTCTCAATGCCATAACTCCTTAACTTTCCAATGCTACTCCACATCTCCATTTATCCTGGCAACTTTCCTCAGGTGAAACATCTCTGCTCAGCGCCATGCTGATGTAATCCAGCTGGCATTAAGTTGAACACCAGTTCTTAATCCATAATACCCAGCTATTTTCATTTTTGGAGTCTCCCTAAAACAATAAAAACACCATACCACAGTTATATACAAGCACCCATGGTTATAGCAGCCCTTTTTGTATTAGCTAAATCTTGGAAACAACTGAAATTCCCACCAACCAAGGAATGGATAAAAATACTGTGTTTTTTAATACAATGGAGTACTACTTAGCCATGAAAATGACTTTCTTGGGACATTTCTAGGCAAATGGATCCACCATAAAATGATATTCTTAAGTGGAATAAATAGGACACACATGTAAATGTCACATTGTTTCTTTGATATAAAAAACTGAATGTGTAAATGCAGACCAAGTGGTACAATAGGTATTGTCAAATGGAAAAAGAAAGGAAAAACAGGTAGGGGAGAAGGGGAAAGGAAGGTAGGAAAAGAAAAAAGGTGATAGAAGAAATGTAAAATGGAAAGAAAGAGTTGAAAATTAGGAAGGAATGTGAGTTTGAAGGGAGGTGATGGAAGTGGCAGAAAAAAAGAGGACTCAAGATACATACTGTATAGGAATGAGTTGCCTCTGATTTATAAGAGCATTATGTATGTCTAAATTGTACCAAAAATTTTAATTTAAAAAATGAATTGTTTCTATGATTTCTGGTTTTTAACAGTATTTCTGAAAGGAATGACAATCTTTGATTTCATAGGATAACATTCTAGAATAATTCAAACCTCTGAACTTATAATTTTTCTGTCTCTATTTCCTTTCCAAAACTTTTCTCAAAGGTAAATTTCTAAATTTTTAAAATTTCAATTTACATGAATATAATTTAAAGAATTGATGTTTTAAAAGAAGCATTTATTTTCTATTTGAACAATGACATAATTTTATTTTTGTCTTCTTGCTTTTTTTAATCTAAAATGAAAAATACACAAAAACAATGATACAGAATTTCAAAACAACATAATAGGAGATTAACAATGGTCACTATACTGAGTATTGCTATTTTCATTGGAAAATAGTATTGCTCCCAAGTTCTTATATTGAAAACATAAGTGGATATTTGAAATACATCAATAAGAAATAATTTCACTAATCTCCAAATGTAATATAATTTCCAGATTTTTCTAAAGCATGGAACATGTATCATAAAGTTCGATTATATCTGTGACAAGTGAATAGAGTAATGACTTAGAGTTGTAGATGTAAATGGTCTCCTGGTAAGATGGCTGAAATATGTGTTAATTTAAACTTTGCAAATGGTAAGGATTCCCAATTGTTCCTTTAAATAGATTATCCAAAGATATTTTTACCCAATGATATTTTATTAGTTTTAAATATGGTATTTTAAGACTTTCAATCACATAAATATATTTTTAATTTAGCCATTTGTTACTTGTCTTAAAATATCTTGTAGTTTTAATAAAAATCGAATATTTATTTGTATTTTAAATGTGAACATGATTTATTTTTTAATTTGTTGGGATGATATGTGTTTTTCTGCTGAGATAGATAGTTGGTGATAAATGGAGATGACACAACATCTTAGAAAGACTAAAAACTTGGAATCAATTCAGTGGTTTTAGTCTTCAGTTCTGTAATATTAATCAGCTTCAGATACAATACACTTTATGTTGAATAATGACTGTGATAATTTCTGAGCCAAAATATTTATCAATTACTTAAGAATCACAATTTCATGGAATATAAAAATAAAATTATCAATGTTTGTTCCACAATTTAATAAAGTATCTTTACTTTATTCAATTAAATATGTTTTAATGATTTTCTCCTATTGGGTTAAAATTGTACGTCATAATGTTATGCAAGATACTGCAGAATACTAAAGCATGTATTTGACTACTGCCAAACAATGTCTTACACAGCAAGGTACAAAACTTAATCTATAGAGAGGAGCAAGAGTATTCTATGGCCGCAATTGAAATTAGTAAGTATTTGTGATGAAAGTAATAAAATCTTCATGGAATTAAGTATAAGAGAGATAAAGAGTATCTCTAGCAGAATAATGCAAAAAAAAAATTGACAATCTAGAAGCCTAAAATACAGATCTATTTGAGGAACCCACTAAATGAATTAATGATACATTGGCTAGAAATGTAAGACAATTGAAATTACAAAATATCTGAACCCAAAATTAAGGATAAATTTAAACTTTCCTACAAGTAACAACTTAAATATTCAGTATCGAAGTATAGTTTGAAAGTATGGCCAGTGTAAATATAAATGAGCCATCACTGTTCATGTCAGGTTTGGAGAATAATTATTCTTTTTCCCAAGGAAAAAAGTTCAGAGTGTTATATTAGGGAAATAAAACACTTCATAGATGATGTCAATATGCTTTGCTCCTTTAACTTTTTATCATTATTTTTTTCCTGTGATAATTGCGATTACAATTATGATGAAACAAAAAGTGTTTAAATCTGAAGAGTAGAAAATGTATTACTTGTATTCCAAATAGCAATGCTATTTCTGGTTAACTGCAAGATAATTCCGGGACCCATTCCTCTTCAATCTATGAAGATGCCAGACTAAACACCTGTCACCTGCAGTGTTTCCAAAGATTGTTTTCATTTTAGACAATTACAAAGGCGAAAAAACCCCCAAACTATTGAAAATTATGAATTAAAGTTTCCTATATGCCAGTTATGAAAAATTACCTAATTAATCTCTAGTTTGTGTATATATATATATATATATATATATATATATATATACACATATATAGTGATATATATAGGTACTAGGATTGAACTTACAACCTCATGCTTGCCAGGTAAGCACTTATGCCACTGAGCTATATCCCCGACCCAGTTAGTGAATATTTTGTAGCCTAGTAGCCACATTGTTACTCAAAGGAAGAAGAATATGAATATTGTCTAAATTTATTAAATAGGAATGATTTTGTGTGCAAGAAATGGTGTTTTTGAAATTTTAAAATTATTTTATTTTATTTTATATCTTATTTTTGCACTCAGGATTGAATTTAGTTGCACTCAGGGTAGATAAGCACTTAAAACTGAGCTACACCCTCCTCCTTTTTATTTCTTTCTTTTTTATACTGAAGCAGGGTCCTGCTAAGTTACCCAAGCTAGCTCAAACTTGCAACTCTTTTTACACAGTCTACAAAGTAGCTGAGATTATAGGAGTGTACCATCATGCCAGCTTCAGTTAAGATCACTTAATAAAATCCCAACCTTGAGTATAAATTTTTATCAAGTTCATTAATATTACATACTGCGTTTGAGTTTCCAGTACTTACTTTCTCTAGTTTTCTCCTTGAGAGAGAACATCTTCTGTGTACACAAGCCTCTCAACGCATCATTACTCCTCAAGGTTGGCTGGGTCATATCTGAATTCAAGTCTGATGATATTAGTCAACAATATCCTGAGTCACTCAGTGATAAAAAATAGAAATAGGTATGACCCAATGCAGTATAACAAAAATAAGAAGAAATGATTTTATAATGTTGTAAGAAGGACACTGAAAAACACAGTCTGCATCGGTGTGCTCTACCCACAATGCCATACAAGATATACTTCCAGGAGGAGGAGAGTTGATGGGCTGCTCAATTTATTTCAGAGCTACTATGGTGGCAGTGTCAGTGCCGTGCTCTCACTGAGCCAATGCCTGACAACTGGTGAGCAAGACACATTTAATGTGACCTGACATATTCTGGTTAAAATGGTATCTTAGTAACTTTTCTCTTGTTCCTGAGACAAAATACCTGGTGCCCAAAATTAAGGAAGGAAAAATTTAGTTAGCTTACAGTTTTTTGGAGGTAATGGGTTTTTGAGCTGGTTCCAAGGCAGAAGGCATGGTAACTATCAAGCGAAGAGGAAAAGCGTGCCCTCATTGGTATGCTGTCCGTGCCTGAGCAGTGGCAGCACTCTCACTCCCAATTCCAGTGCTTGACAACAACTCAATCAAATGGCCGATACAGCTCTCTTCAGAAAATCCACCCTCCATGACTACATGAGGCTTTAGGGGAACATCCAATAAAACCATGACATTCCTCCCCTGGCCCCCAAAGACTCATGCGCGTCCTTTATGCCAAAGACATTTAGCCCATCTCTAAGAGTTGCCAAAGTCCTAAGAGTTTCAGCATTGCTGAAAAGTCCAAGTCCCAGATCTCCCCAAATATCTAAGGTAAATTTTTAGCTGTAACCCCTTGTGCAAACAAAAACAAAGTTAAATACTTCCAACATTCAATGGCACAAGATAAAAATTACCATTTCACAATGTACATACAGGGAGATACAAAGGAAACGGGACCTGAGGAAAGACAAAATCCAGCAGGATAGACATTAAGTCCTCGAGTCCCATTTTGCGCATCTGAAGCAATTTGTTTGAAGACACACTGTCTTCTCAAGGTCACACTGCCTGGCCTCCCAGGTCTTCTGAAATTGGGGTGGAGGCCTTTTTAACTTCAGAACTCTTGCATACTGTATGCACCTAAAAGCATTGCTGGGTTCATGATGCTTTTGTATGCTACCAGTTGGGGCAGTAGCCATGCTTTTTTCACTCTTGATTGTAGAGGTCAAGTGCCTGGATCACTGAGCATTCTGAATCTGATTATGAGGAACAGATTCTCTATGCTACCATCATTCTGGAACCGAGTACAGCCATGGTCATTTGGAATCTTGCATGGCCTCTGCTGCCATTCTACACCATAATGTAGCTGCAGCCATTCTGGAAGATGGTGCTTTGCAGCTTTCTCCTCAAAGCAGTCTTTCACCTTTGCAGTTTTGAGGCTGCAAAGCATGGGGACCTCCTGCTGCTTGTGATTCCCAAATTCCATCTTTTATATTCTCTGACTGCTTTTCAACACAGCTCAATCTTTGCAGTCCATGACTTTATTTGAGCCTCCTTTCTGGTCAAAATCACAATGTTTTAAGTCATCCTGTTGGACTCTTTGCACTTGATGTGCAACATAAATTTGCTACAAGCCCCAACAACAACCGTGCCACAGCCTCAAAATTTGACTGCCTTGAAATTTCTTCTGCCAGATTAATTAGTCCATTGCTCTTAACCTTAGTCTCAGCCAAAGTCTCTGTATGTTATCAAAAGGCAGGAAAACGTTTTAAGTCATAGCACACTTATCTGGCCTCCAACAAACAATGCAGTCCTTTTTCCCAGCAGAAATCCTGAAACTTGTCTTTACCAGAAGAATTTCTATCAACCTTCTAGTCTTCTGAGGTCTGACTAGAATCTCCCATACAGAAAAGCCTATGACATTCTATCTCTACTCCTTCAGGTGAAATGTCCAGATCTTTCCAAACTCTTCCCACAATCCACTCCCAAAGGCTCTTGAATCACATAGTCAGGTATATTCACTGCAATGACCCAACTCCTGACAGATAATTCTGTTTTACTTTTCTTTCATTGCTGTGACAAAATACTCAACACCAAAAACTATGGAAGGAAAGGTTTACTTTGCTAGTTTTTTGGAGATTCCAGTCCATACTGAACTGGTTGCAAGGAAAGGTGGTATGGCTAGGGGGCAACTGTCATGGTGACAATAGTGAAAAGGGCAAAAGGGAAAAAGCATGCCTCCTTCCCTCCATTGTATTGTTTCTGGATACCTGACACCAGGTGCATGTAGCATTCTTAAAGCCAGTTCCAGCACTACACAACAAACCAGTCAAATGCTAGACTCACCATGACCACATGACGCTTTGAGGGGATATCCAGATAAATCATACCACATGGGCTTCTCTGAAGGTTAATATTTGCTCTCAGGCTCTTTCAGGGTTTCTGAGAGCTTCTTAGATCTGCCTTTCTATATCAAGTTTCCCATTCTTCATCACTCTTCTTACTCTGTGTTCATTGCAGGTGCCAGCCTTAAAGTAGGACTCTTCTGTCTCTTCTTGTGCCATCTTCTCTCCATCATTCAGTGCCATTTCCTCTGATTAACTTTTA
>PVJX010050945.1:0-10483 GCA_004027295.1 Dolichotis patagonum | reverse complement strand
TCTATTCTTCTGTCTGTGTCTTCTTGAGAGGTACCCAGCCCTTCTTTTATTAATCTACTTATCTCTTGTTTAATTTGAATTAATATTTCAGTTTTGGTCCCGCTTACGAGGTCTTGAATATATCTCTTTATGTCCGCTAATGCTGTGTTTGATGTTGCATTTTTGCTGCCCTCAGTATCTTTTGTATTTACCTCTCCTGGATCAATGTTCTCAGGGTTGGAGGCTGGGAGTGTTTTCTTATTTCTCCCTTTCGTCATGTTTTTGGTTCCTTCCATACAAGTGTACAGTGTAATGCCCAGACCCTTTTCTTGTTGGTTAAGGCTCCTCTAGAGGGTGCAGGCTAGGAGCTTTAGCCCTCTTCAATAGTTATCAGAGATTAGAGTTCACCCAGGGGCAGTGTGCGCTAGCTCCTCCCTTCTGGGCCAGTCAACCTTTGCAGGCCTTCACTGCATCAGTGTGCACTGATCTCAGGGAATTAACTGGGTCCCCGCCAGGGGCATGGCCTAGTCCAAGCAGATTCCACCAACCCGCTCCTCGAGGGGTGTAACCAGCTGAAGCCACTTCCTTACAGAGTTAGGGCTTTCCTGCCCAAATCCAACATGTCGTCCAGTCGGTTTCCCCTTTCCCATGGGAGGCTCTTATTCTCATCACTCACCATGTCCCCGAGAACTGCTGGACTGCCCGACCTCCGACTTCAGCGCGGCTGAGGTGGGAATTCACGGTGCCTCTGGGTGGGTCGTGTGCAGTGCCAGTCCCGGCGAGCTGCACGCCGGGCTGTTCAGCTCCAGGCTCCGGCAGCTCAAGCCAGTCGCTTTGGCGCGGATCGCTTGTTCAGGTCGGGCGGAATTCAGGCGGCTCGAGGCGGGTGCCGTGCTCACTGATCTTATTTTCACTAATAGTAGCCCCAGGACCTCATATTCGAGCGGGTTTTTGCGCTTTAGTTTCTTTCTGGATTGTGAGAGTCTATCTCTCTCTGTTTGGGTCTCTCCAGGGTGTTTTATTCTGGCATTTGAGCTGTCTCTCTCAGAGAGGGTCTCTCTCCTGCTACCTACCAGTCCGCCATCTTGTCTCTCATCTCCGGCAGGGAGTTTTGATCTTTCCACAGCTCAAGCCGTTCAACAGTATGTCTTTGGTCCCCCAACCTACTCGGACCAGATAGATTATATCCACGTTTGGGATTGATCTTATCTATGATCCTCCTGTTTGGCTTAAAAAATTTCTTAAGGCTTCTAACTGCCAGCCTAGAAATCCCCCGTTCCTGGCTCCACTGAAAGAGAAACCAAAACCTGAAAAGCCAAAGCCAGAACCGAGCAAGATTCTCCCTGCTGAGGAGGAGGAGCCCCTGCCGCTGCCTTATGGACCCTCAGCCCGGGCACCTTCAACTCCGGAGCCGAGGCCACCCTTCCCTCACCCTCCCAGTCCCATCAGGACTAGGAGCCGTCAGCGTCTGGAATCACCTGACTCCTCTTCAGCCCCCCTGCCCTCCTCCCCTTGCGCGAGGTTCCTAACCCTGAAAGTCCTTCTGCTCCAATATTTACCTATGCCCCTTTCTCTACCTCTGACCTCTATAACTGGAGACAACAAAACCCCCCTTTCTCAAAGGACCCCCAAGGCCTCATTGTTCTCCTGGAATCCATTTTCTCTACCCATTGCCCCACCTGGGACGATTGCCAGATTTTGCAGGTCCTGTTTACTGCGGAAGAAAGAGAACGCATTCGTACCCCGGGCGGAAAAGCAGTGCTTGATCCTGACGGGAACCCGTCTCTTGCCCCTGAACGCCTGAGCAATTTCTTCTCCTTGTCTCGCCCCAGTTGGAACCCCAATACACCCGGAGGTAAGGAGACTCTCAATCGGTGTCGCCAGTTATTCTTACAAGCCCTGCAGGGCGCTGCCAGGAAACCCACTAATTTGTCCAAGGTTTCAGAGGTAAGGCAATTGGCCAATGAATCCCCCTCAGGTTTCCTAGAAAGGTTATTAGAGGCCTATCACATTTATAGTCCCATAGATCTGGTGGCACCAGAGAATGCAACGGCTATTAATATTGCCTTTGTGACCCAGTGGGCCCCCGATATCAAACGAAAATTGCAGAAGCTCGAAGGGTTTGAGGGAATGCCTCTTAGTCAGTTGCTAGAGATTGCCCAAAAGGTGTTGGACAACCAAGAGGACCCAACAGACCAGAAGCTGACTAAAGTCTTACAAGTGCTGGCAGACAAAATCACTAAGTCTGACAAAAAGCTGCCTCGCCTACCTGTAGATAAACGGGACATTGGTGAAAGGATTGTCCTAAGCTCAAGGCTAAATTAGAGAAAAATGCAAAGACTCTGCTGTCCCACAATTGAGGAAGTCAGGGCTCTTATGTTCCCCAGCCCAGGCTACAAGAATTTCTGTGGGCTGTGGGGTACTGCAGACTTTGGATTATCAACTTTGCTGAGATAGCCCAGCCTCTCTGTGACTCCTTGAGGGGGACCACCCAAGGTCCTCTGGAATGGACAGATTCTCAAGACCAAGCTTTAAGTGACTGAGACTAGCCCTAACTGAGGCTCCTGCCCTGGCTCTTCCTGACTTCCAAAAGCCTTTTTTCCTCTATGTGGATGAGAAGCAAAAAATAGCAAAGGGAATTTTGACTCTGAGCTTGGGGCCATGGCAGAGGCCTATTGCCTATCTCTCCAAGAGACTATAGACAATGTGACAGCTGGATAGCCACTTTGTTTGTGAGTGATTGCGTCAGTGGCCTCTTGGTAAAAGAGGCCCAAAAACTGACTTTTGGACAAAAACTCCTGATTGTCTCCTTGCACTCCTTGGAGACCCTCATTAGAGACCCACCAGATCAGTGGCTGTCTAACTCTCCAGTGATGCATTACCAAGCTCTGCTTCTTGATCCAGCCACTATCAGTTTTAAAGAGACAGCCACCTTAAATCCTGCTACCCTGCTGCCTGATGATGATCCGTCTCTGCCCCTCCACGACTGTCGAGGTGATTGATCACCTCACGGGACTCCGACCTGACCCGACAGACCAGGCCCTGGCTGGGGCCCCATCCTACTTCTCCGATGGAAGCAGCTTCATCCATCAAGGTAAGCGGGTAGTGGGAGCTGCGTTAACCACAGACACTCAAGTTTTATGGGAGCAGAGTTTAGATCAAGACACCTCCGCCCAAAGAGCAGAACTTATTGCTCTTACTGAAGCCCTCAAGCTATCAGAGGAAAAAGACATTAATATTTACACTGACAGTAGATACGCCTTTGCAACTGCTCACGTTCATGGAGCGATCTACCAAGAGTGAGGCTTATTAACTTCAGGGGGCCAAAAAAAGATTAAAAATGCCCCCCAGATTCTGGATTTACTGGCTGCTATTTGGATGCCACGTAAAGTGGCCATTATCCATTGTAAGGCCCCCAGATAGGAGATGATCCTATCATATTGGGAAATAATCTGGCCGATGCAACAGTGCAAAAGGCAGCCCTAAAATCAGTGGGGAGTGAGCCAGCCCCGGCACTGCTGCTGGTCCCTCCAGCTTTGTCAGAGCCTGTTTATTCTCAAAAGGACCAAGGTCTGGCCACTCAACCCTGGGGCAAAGCCTGACATTCCCAGAGGCTGATATCAGCTGCCTGACAAAAGGTTCTATTCCCAGAGGTGTTGGGTCGTGAAGTCATTCGTCAGGCCCATCAATCCACTCATTTGGGAGGAACAAAGTTGGCTGAGCTTTTCCGGGACCGCTTCTTCATTCCCCACCTAACCAAACTTGCCCAACTCGAGAGCCTCAGATACCCCCAATGTCAGTTAGTCAATCCAAAATGGCCCAAACTGATGGAGACTACTTGACACCGGGGGCCATGCCTGGAGAACATTGGGAAACCGATTTTACAGACATGGGAAAGCCTGGACTCAAGGGACATAAATACCTTTTAGTAATGGTTGACACTTTCACTGGATGGGTTGAAGCTTTCGCTACCAAGTCAGAATCTGCCCTAATAATAGTTAAATAGCTTCTATATGAGATTGTTCCCAAATTTGGCCTCTCTTTATCCATGGGGTCCGACAATGGCCCAGCTTTTTATAGCTCAGAAAATTAACCCAAGTTTTACAGATTGATTGGAAACTTCACTGTGCTTACCGGCTTCAAAGTTCAGGACAAGTAAAAAGGATAAATCAGACTTTAAAAATGGTAATAACTAAGACAGCCTCAAAAGCTGGCGAAAACCGGGTGAGTCTTTCCTTTTGCCCTCTTGCGCACGTGTTGCACTCCCTATGTAGCTGGTATTTCACCATTTAAAGCCCTATATGGGAGGCCCCCACCCCTTATTCCTAGGATTTCTGAAAAAAAAAAAATAGCAGATTTAGCTAACCAAGACTTTATTAAGTCTCTCCAGACTCTCCAACCTGCCCTGACCTCTGTTCACTGGTTATTCAAGCAACAGCATCCCCCACTTGCAGTTTCTCCTGAGGACGACCACCCAGCAGCAGAACCTGGAACACAAGTCCTCATCAGGAGCATCCTAGAGTGCTTAAAAGCATGAACTCAGGGTTGATTTTATTTTCTTCTAGTTATTTTAATTATGTGATAATAATATTAAGTTAAAGGATATGTAAACAAGTTTTTCAAATTTAACAAGGAATCATGCTGAATACTTTCACTATGTTGAAACTACCTGTTTTGGTTTTTTGTTTTCCGCCAAAAGAAACCATCCATGTGAACCAAAGGGCAGAGGATTGTAGGAACTGTGGGAAATTTAAAAAGGATGTTAAAAGAGTTCAATTAAGGGCCGGGGATTTAGCTCAGTGGCTTAAGCACCTGCCTGGCAAGTGTGAGGTCGTGAGTTCAATCCCTGGTACCAAAAAAAAAAAAAAAAAAAAAGAGTTCAATTAAAAAAGTAATAAGCAGGTTTAAAAAAATGTTATGTGAAAGTAAAAGCTCCGAGGGCCACCAATAAAGGTGGTAAGGCTGGTGCAACGGTGGTAGTAAACAAAGTGTATTGCTTAAAAATGAGATGAAAGCATTTGCTGTTGAGATGTTAAGCCCATTCTAGGATTGCTTGATCTCCTGTTTTGTGTTATGCTGTGGAGACGAAACCAAAGAGGTAGGAGCCAGACCCAAGAAAGGGACCTGTGAACTGCAGTTAACTGGGGACTCAGGCTGGTGGAGGGTGTAGACAGCTTGGGTCCCGAGCCTGCAGGGGCACAGGCTCCTGCCCAGGCTGGGACATGGGGCCTAGAGCCAGTGCCTCCCTACGGAAGGAAAAAAAAATAGAGGTATTGATGATAATGACCAAAACACTCCCCTAGGAAAAGTATTTTTAAAATCTAAACTCCAGAGATAAAAGACTTGGATGAGACCAAAGGCAAGGCCCTTTCTGCAAGGGAAAAACAGTTGCCTCTTCCTCAGTGATGCAGACCAAATCATAAGAGGCAAATGGCATGACTCTCTGTAACTACGCATAGCAGTAAGAGCACTGACGCAAAATTTTATACAGTAATTCATTAGCACAACTAAGGGTGATGTTCACTCCAAATTGGAGAGACTCATTTGACAGAAAATGCTGGTCCATGGACAAATACCTAATGTTTTCATTATATGAGAACCATTTTGAGAAAAACATAGACTTAAGATTATTGTTACTTTGATGAGTCAACAAGATATATTTGTGTCAGAGGATTTTGTTAGCCTGTCTTCTAAATATACTCTACCAACAATGCTAGTTACCAGTAAACACATACTTCATTATTTTTTTTAAAAAAGGTGGGGGGGCCTTAAGGCCAAAAGTATTTTTTGTTTTTAAACTCATTGTATAAATCCTTATGTTAAATTAAAACCAAGCTTTGCTATAATACTGATTTTTCTTCAAAGCATGATGGTACAAAAAAAAGATATAAAATAAAAAGGCCACATTTTCCCTAGCTCTAATTTTGAGAACTCTGTCGATTTAAAAAAACAAAACAAAACAAAACCCTGTACCTATGCCTGTACTGCTGGGGATGAAAGTGGCGGGGTCAATAGGTCTAGGGGTGTCTAGCTTAATAATTGGGGACCAAAATTATAGGCACCTGAGTGCACTCATCGATCAAGATTTAGCTGCCCTTAAGTTCCCTGGCTGAGATGGTTTTACAAAACCGCTGGGGACTAGATCTCCTGTTTCTAAAAGAAGGAGGTCTCTGTTTGGCTTTAGGGAAAACCTGCTGCCTGTATGCTAACCATTCCGGAGTCATTGGACAAAACATGGCAAGCCTTAGAAAGCGGCTACAGGAACGGGAACAGGCCAGACAGGCTAAACAAAACTGGTTTGAACATTGGTTCTCTTTCTCCCCTTGGTTAACAACTTTAATCACAGCAGCCGCAGGACTTCTGTTAATCCTTCTCATTTGTATAACCATTGGGCCTTGTATTATGTCAAAGATCGAGTTCAAGCTATTAAATTAATGGTCTTGACAACTCAAGGCTAGGAACAAATACCATTGTCTGAATCCCCAGAGTGAGCCAATGATTTGTCTCACCGACCTAAAATCAGTGGGGAATGTTGTGCTCTAACCTGAGCGTGGTCATTCTGTTCTGTATGCGCCATTGCTATTATCCTAGATTCCAACCTTTGTTCCTCCTAAAATTCCAGATGCCTGATCAGACTCCCTATCCTGTGCAGCTGTGACCTCTGTACTCTATAAATTTCCAGGAATTAGCCCACCACCAGGCTTTAAAGTTGTAGCCTTTGTACTCTATAAGATACCCGTAAATTAACCACGAGTTGTAAAGCTTCCTGTTATTGGCTCATCACCAATTATAATTTCCTGTAAATCCAGCTGCCTCTGTTAAGGTTTGTCCTAAGAGCCTAATAAGAGAACAAACAGAGCCCCTACACCCCTACCCCTCCCCACTCATACTTTGCAGTTTTTTCCTTTATAAACCCCTTACCAATGTAACCTAATTGCACAGACTGCAAACTCCATCGCGTCCGTGTCGCTGGTGCCAGCTAAAATAAAAAGTGCTGTTTTCAACCCCCCCCCCTTTTGGATGTCGTCTAGTTTTTTGGGGTACCACAAAAAGTATCAAGTGGATCCATGTAAGTGAAGAGTGAAAAAAAAAATCTATACCTGTATGTCGAGATCTACCTTGTTTCCCTGAAAATAAGCCCTACCTGGAAAATAATCAGTGTTATGGCTTGTCTCTTCCGGTCATAGGCGGGGCCTCTCAGAGGTGGCTGGATCTAGGGTGTGTGTGCTGGGATCGATTTATGGTGTAATGCTAGGATTAAGGCTGCCCCACTCTAGGTGTGAGTGCTACCTGCCCTATGGCTGGGTAGTCTGGATAAAATAGGAAGGACAGAAAGAGAGTCCCTGTTGGCTGCTTTCACTTGCTGCTTACTTCCTCACGACTGCACTGCTTTGCCGTCCTCCTATCTTCTGCCCACCAGGAACTGTTTCTCCTCTGTGAGGCCTCTCTGCTCCACCACCCTGCCTTGGAGCTGCCCTGCTGAACTGAAACCTCTAAATAAGCCTTTCCTTCTTTAACTTTGGGCGTCAGGTATTTTGTCTCATCAATGAGAATAGTAAACAAGACAGTCAGCCTTAAAAACTAGAGATAAAAAATGTCACCCCAATCACCCTGCTTTACCTGCCTTTACAGAGTAGTCACTGAACAAGAGAATAATGAGGTATAATCTTTGGCCTGATATTGGACATCATCATGGTAATGACCCGTGCTTATTTTCGAATTATGTCTTATTTTGAGGGAAACATGGTATATATCTATCTCTACCTTTCTATCTATTTCCCTAATTGTGAAATTCATTTAAAAGATATTCAAGCACTCAGGAGGCTGAAGCAGGAGGATCACCATGAGTTGGAGGCCAGCCTGGGCTACAAAGTGAACTCAAACCCAGCTTGAACTGCATAGTGAGACCCTGTCTCAAAAAGACAAGAAAAAAAAATATATATGGCATATGATAAGGGATGATATAGGACCTCCAAATAATCCAAATAACATAAGGGAACTATAACTCTCAGCCTGCTAGATGTTTGATATGCCAAGTTTGTGCTAAAACTGAAGAATGAATCCTAGGAACAACAGAGGTTAAGAGTAAGAAGTATTTATTGAGAGAAAGTTTCTGCGTAAGAAGGACAGAAGGGCGCTCTGCGATGTTTTCCAGGGAACCTACTTCTCAAGGGAGTTTTATAGAGTAGAACCATGAGGTGAGGTGAGTATACAGTGGGATAAAACTATAGTTAACTAATATGATTATAAGCATAGTCGCTTGGGTAATATTGATCCAATGGAAAATGTAATATTGATCCAATGGAAAAGCTGGATGTGAAGTGGGACAAAACTATGGCCAACCAATAAGGTTACAACAAGCATAGTCACTTTGGTAATACTGATTAAACCAGGATCCCATGGGGAAGCAAGTCTCATAGCAAGCACAGGTGGGGCGGACAAGGACCTTCCTGGAATGGGTGGGTTAAGGAGGTTTTGGTTCTCCAGCACGGTGGTGCATGCCTGTAATCCCAGCACTCAAGAGACTGAGGCAGGAGGATTGATGCAAGCTTGAGACTAGCTTGGGTTACAAAGTGAGCTTACGGCCAGCCTGAACTGTATAATGAAACCCTGTCTCAAAAAAGGCCAAAAAAAAAAAAAAAATCAGTTACTGCTGTTCATTTGTCCTGTCTTCTGTGGTGACCTCTGGAGGGCGCAGCACTGATTGTCTACAATATTTCTAAATAACTTAGCTATCTGTAATACCAGCCCTTGAAAGGCTGAGGCATGAGCGTCATCCTGAGCTCAAGACCAGTTTAGGTTACATAGTGAGTTCAAGGTCAGTCTGAACTATATAGCAAGACCCTGTCTCAAAAAATAAAAAAAAAAAAATTTTTAGAAACAAGATATTTGGACTGTGGTCTGGGGAGCCGCACCCACCCCAGGGCGGGGAAACAAGAAGCAAGAGCGTTTCCTGAGATCCGCACCATGTTGGAACTTAGGGCACCGAGCCAACCAGTAAGCAGCCTGCTGCTTACCGGGGCGTGGGCTTAGAATCAAACATACCACATCTGCCCCCCGCCCCGTTAACAATTGGGATCCAGGGATCTGGGTATCTCTTAGTAGATGACCATATTTGGTACAGCAAGTCGGGGGAGTTTCCTTCTACTATCTCCGAAGGCAGATATTTTTATCACTGTTTTGCTTTGTCCTGATTAACAGTGTTGCTCTATTCAATACTCTGTGTTGATGTGTTCTATAATGTTGTGTATTTCTTTGATTTTGTTGTACCTAGTAGAAGAACAACTATTGTGAAGACAACGAGATATACAATGTTGCCTGTTACTGTTGTCCTGGTGACCTGCTGTGATGTTCTGTGCCAATTTCACTATACTGTCTCAATTGGCTTTATTCAGTCCTGTTTTTTTTTTTTTTGTAACTGTTTGCAGCCTCACTGTGTGTTCACTTTGTATGCCTTAATTTTGTAACATGAACAGCTATTTCTGGGAGGACAGTGTGTGGTTTGTCAACTAGTGATTTATGGGTTTTTTTGAGGTTTTGTATTGTTTCTACCCTTTTTTTTTTCTGTATTGCTTTTTTTTCTCTTTAAATAAAATTTAAAAAAAAAGAAACAAGATACTTGAATGTCTAAGCAAAAATAATTTACAGGGGCATTGTAAGTAGAATAAAGAATGGCACTAATAATGTTGCAGGAAAATTCCTAAGTCAAACAGAAAGGAAGACTCTTTGCACAGAGGAGATAAGGCAGCCTTTAATCTTTACACCTGTGAACTGTTGAGAACTATTGCAGAATCATTCCCAAAGGCAGCAAACTGGGTTTACAAAGAGTTTAATTTATATAGCATTTAGAAGTGAGAAGTACAGGTAGCCCCGCCCTTCACCCCCAGGAAGTCTCCCAGAAAGCAGCATCGCGGCCTGTCTCTTTGGGACCCGAACCTCTCGGACCCGCAGAGTGGCCCGGGGTGTTTGGATTGGGAATATTGTGGAGACTGGCATCTTGGCCAGGTCTGTTTGGGACCAGGAACTTTTCAGAAACCAACATTCTGGCCTGACTCTTTGGGACCTGTAGGCCCACCCTTCACTCGCAGGGAACCTCCTGGAGACCTGCCTGGGACAAAGCACGGTGGCCTGGCCTGCCTGAGATTCCACAGGCTCCGGGATGACCACACCCAGCATTCGCCTTACAACTTAGGGAGCCAGGAGCCCACAGAGGGGAGTTAGGACCTTGTGAGGAAGCCAAGAGCCTGTGGGGGAGCCACTGCCCCTTCCAGGAGCTGAGGGTGCAAGAGGTAATTCACCACACATGCAGAGAAAGCTTTGGAACACCGCTCAAAGTAAGGAAATATAGAAAAATGACAAAAGGAAAGACCAAAAGGCAGGCTCAAAGCCCTAGCCCTCCCCAAGAAAGCTTAGAAGCTGTGTACATAGAAGAAAAAAGAAGCCATACACCTGAAATGTCTGAAATAATATCAAATGAAATAAATATGCAAATAGGGAAAGCTAT
>PVJX010050944.1:0-10482 GCA_004027295.1 Dolichotis patagonum | reverse complement strand
TGGAGTGAGATGGAATCTCAGTGTGGTTTTAATTTGCATTTCTCTCATGACTAATGATGATGAACATTTTTTCATGTATTTATTTGCCATTCGTATTTCTTCATCTGAGAACTGTGTATTCATTTCAGATGCCCATTTTTGGATTGGGTCTTTGAATTTCGAGGGTCTGATTTTTTTTAATTCTTTATAAGTTCTAGAGCATCAGGAATTTTAACTGGTTTTGACAAAGCAAAGTAGAACTTTTCTCACATACCACATCATATTTTTAAAAATTGAAAATTTAAGAATTGAGTTATACTTGGCTAGCTGAAATTTCTGCTGTAGAGAGTAAAGTTTTTAGATTTTTCAATCAGTGCCATGATGTCAGATTTTTTAAGGCAAACCCTAAAAACCATTGTGCTTAGTCTCTTGCAATTTTTATCAAAAATGTTCTCTAGTCACATATTAGATCTCTAGACTAAATCAGTTGTTAAAAATCCATTATTTATCTGAAAGCAAGAAAACCTTTGTTCCTGCCTGTCTTACATAATCCCTTGCACACACATGATGCTATCATACCACAACACATGTTTTGTTAGTATGACGTAGCCTGTGGTACTATGTGGGATGGCAAATCTGCCAGATAAATAGATTGTTTCTACTCTAATAACCTGGTTCTTCTCTAGACTGGAATCCAGAACTATGATTCTTCAAGACTTAAAACCTAGTACACAAATTAGTGTCTCCAAAGCCAGGGGAAACTAGGGAAATAAAGAAAGCATAGCTAAGTATTATAAAAATTTACTTTGTTAAAGGATCATTCCTTATTTTAGGATAGTGTTTTTCCTATTTCATTACATGATACCTTTTCATTTTAGAAATAATGAAGGAAGTAATACTTCTGTCATTTTTATTTATCTTTCTTGGAAGATAAAAATTGCCAATTAGATATCAATGAATTTATTTTTTACAATGTTGCACTTACATAATACTCAAATTTGAAGCCACTATTGTTTTATAATATGAATATATAAGTAATTAAGTTATAAAATTTAGAGCTACAAATATATTTTATAGATACATATGTACACATGTACAAATATAATCTACATATACAGTTATGATAAATGATTCACATTAAGAAAGGATATTAAGCCAGGCATGGTGGTGCACACCATGGGATGCTTAAGCAGGAGAATCATCACAAGTTTGAGGCCAATATAGGCTACATAGTGAGTTTAAGGTCAGTCTGAATGACATAGTGAGATCCTACTTCAACAATAAAAATAAAAAAGAAAGGATATTAAAGCATATCTAAAGTAACAGAAACCTAACCCACTTCATACTTTCTATCAATTTTATTACCTAACAATGAATTCTTTCAGTTTAAATGTTAAGCTCTTTTAACCTGCTTTTTAATGGATGCTTCTGTTTATTCTTGAAGATAAGAATTTTTTTGTTCTACCATAATCAGGAAATTTAATATCTCCAAGCACTTCTGGTTCATTGATTTAACTTATGTGCTGGTGAGGATGAAGAGAAAAAGGAACTCTCGTAAACTATTGATATGGAAGTAAATTAGTTCAGTCACTACGGAAAATTCCTCAACAGACTAAAAGTAGAACTACCTCATATTCCACTAGTAGGCATAGATCCAAAGGAAATGAAACCATTATACCAAAAAGATTCTATTTTGTGTTTACCAGCCTTTCACTGACGTGAAAAAATACCTGGGAAAAACTACCAAAAAAAAAAAAAAGAAAGAAACACTTATTTTGGCTCAAGGATTCAGGTGATTCACTCCATGCTCTGATGTATTCACTGCTTTTGGGTCTGTGGCAATTCAAAAACACCACAGTGGAGGCATAGAGATGCAGTGTTACCCACTATGTGGCAGCCTGGAAGCAGAGGTGGGGAGGGGGAGATGAAGGGACTCTTTCCAGATACCATATTAGAGGCACGATCTATTCTATGATCTGCCCTTCATCTAGACCACACTATATTATTTCCACTGACCCCCAAAAAGGTTATCAAATTATGACCTCATCAATGAGTAACACATTGATACAGTTAGAGCACTCATGACTTAATCACTTTCCCAAAGCCCATCTTCTGGACACAAGAGTCTTTGAAAGACATTTTAGGTTTAAAT
Source organism: Dolichotis patagonum (assembly GCA_004027295.1). NCBI lineage: Eukaryota > Metazoa > Chordata > Mammalia > Rodentia > Caviidae > Dolichotis > Dolichotis patagonum. The sequence continues at coordinate 8,351 of PVJX010050944.1, read as the reverse complement.
CATAAAACTCCTGTTGTTATGCAGTGTTTTTATTGCAGCATAACTCACAATAGACACAATATGGAATCAACGTGGATTCTTGTCATGAAACTAACAGTCATTTTGTTAAATATACTGAGCCAGAAAAGTAAATATAAATCCCACAAGCTTTCATTCATTTGTGAACTTATGTTAAGTTAACTTTGCATAAAGGTGAAGTTGAGTAGTGGTCCCCAGAGACTGGAAAACTCAGGGGTGAGGAACAGTAGAAGTTCAATAACAAGCACCAAAATCATAGCATGGAAGAATCACTTCTGGTTTTCTGTTGGCTAAAGCAATCTATATTTCAAAATGACCAGAAAAGTATGAAATTCCCAACATATAAAAATGATCACTACTTTAAAAGATGTAAATGCTTATTACCCTGGTTTGGTTAATACACATTGTATATATGTGTTAAATTATCATAACATACTATAAAATATAAAAATATTATGCCTTTATTTTTAAAAAAAGTTTTATTCTCCTCTACTAAGAAAACTCAGTCTCTTCAAGCACTCCTCATTGACTTTTACCTTATCACTGAGTGACCAATATGTACATTGGGTCAGGGGTTCAAACTCTTTTAGACTTAGCACATTACTTTTCATAACACAGGAAAAACAAAGCATAAAAATCAAACTTTTTCATGACAATTTTCTCCCCACACAATGTAATATACAACATATATTCATGTTATTGTTATGGTATAAATCTACTATATCCCTCTAAATTCTCCTGTGTCCATAGGTGGGGCTTTTAGAAGGTGACTGGATTATTGGAGCACTGTACCTGTCAGTGTGTTAGCCATTGAAGAAGTCTTAAATAAATGGCCTGTTAGAAGGTGGGGCCTTATCAGAAGGTGCAGGTTACTGGGGCTATGATTTGGAAGCTGGGTATTCTCATATTCAGATCCTCGCTTCTCTCTCTGCCTCCTGGATGCCATGGTTTGAACACCTTTCTTCCAACATGTACTTCTGTCATTATCTTTCTGTGTTGGAGCCAATTATGAAGTGAATCCTCTGAAACTATGAACTAAAATAAACCATGTTATTTTGCATTATGGGTGTTGAGTGCTTTGTTCCAGTGATGGGAAATTAGGCTAATACAGAAAATTGACAGCAGAAGTGAAGCTGCTGTTGTGACTGTATCTGACTATGTGGCTTAGAAGCCTTTGTTATTTGTTTGTAGGAGGTATTTGAAAAAGTCTGGAGAAGAAAGCTAGAGAAAAATTACACAATACTGTAAGCACAGTTTATTGGATGATACTTGTCCAAGCTGAGAAGACCAGCAGGCTGATAAGAATGCAGACTGTCAAAGTTGGAGATTTTGGTTGGGAGATTTTTGGTTGGGAATGAGAACTACTGACGACTGGGCTAGAGACTATGTGCATCTCTTTCTAGAAGAGAATTTGTCTATGTTTTTCCCATGTCCTAATACTTTGCACAAGGTTGAGTTCAAGGGTGGTAGACTAATTGATCTGACAGAGGAAATTTTAAGGCAGCCCAGTGTTCATGTAGTGGCATGTGTACCACTGACTGCTTTTATCCAGATCTACAATGAGAATTAGGAGAAAAAAAATGCATGCCAAATGCTGCACAAATTTTTCAGCTTTCCCAGAAAGGAAATGTATGTACAGTTGGGACAAAGACAATGCAGTGGTTGAAAAAATAAGGGCAATTAAAAAGAAACCAAGTATTTTGCACTAAGAATATAACAAAGATCCCTTGAGGTCATTTCAGGAATTGGTCATACCCCATGCATTGTAAACTCAAGAGTATAGAAGTGTAATCTACTTTGAAAGACATTGCTTTAGAGGACAACTCCAGCGTAACCTACTCACTGAAGGTCAGAGAAGATTATCCACCGGTGGAGCTATGCAAGCCCTCAGAGACTGCTGCACCTGGTCCAATGGGTGCGGCAGGTATAGAGTTGGTTTTTTTCATCATTCTGAATTCAGGAGTTAATGTATTTATGGAGACTCCTGCTTAGTTTTCCAAGGAAGGCTTAGGAGCTAGGAAATGTGCCCCTGAGAGAGGACTTCATGAACCTGTCAGAGGAAAGTACAGGGTAAAGTGGAGACCTCAGCAAGCTGGATGCTCAAAGAATGTGGAATAACTGCTAGAGAAAGCCATAAGAAATAAGCATAACTAGCCCAAGAGAGAGACCTTGTGGGCTGCCACTGGCAAGGTCCAAGTTCTTTTGAGCACACATTTCAGTATCACATACTCTGGTGGTTGCACCTAGAACTAAGAAATTTAGTGTTTGCCCAGCTGGGTCCCTATTCTTGCTTTGGTATGATTCTTTTCTATATCTTTTTTTCTCCTTTCTGGATTAGGAATGTTTACCTTGTGTCATTGTATGTTGCAAGTGTTTAACTCCTTAAGAGTTTGATTTTAGACTCATAGAAGACTTTGGACTTGGAATTTTCAGCAACATTAGAAATTCTAGGACTTTGTTGATTCTTACAAATACACAAAGTGCATTTTGCATAATGAGATGGACAGTAGCCTTTTGGGGAGCTAGGAGTGGAATGTTTAATTTAGATCTAAATATCTCCAACAATCTTATGTGTTCAGAGCTGGGGCTGGTATAAAGTGATTGGATCGTGGGGGTGCTGCACTCATTGATGAACTGACTTACTGATGAGTTAATAGCTGAATATGTTACCAGGTACAGCTTGTTTGGCAGAGGTGGCTCACTGGATACGTCACCTAGATGGAGATATTATTGTCTCAGCTCCCGCTTTTCCTCTTCTTCCTGGTTGCCATGTGTTGAATAGGTTTCCTTTGCCATTCCCTTCCTTGATGTCACTTCTGTCTTGAGCCCAGCTGACAACGAACTTAATCTTCTGAAACAGTCAAACTAAATCTCTCTCTGCTTTGGTTGCGAGTGTCGAGTACTTTACTTTATCTCATTGATGGGAAAGCCAACTAATACTGCTCCAAAAATTCCATGTACATTTTCTAGTTCGTTCCTTGTTTGCTGACCTATCCTTGATACTATTTTAGAAAAAGAAACATTTTGCTTTCTGAGGTTTCTAGGTCAAATTTTAGAAAAGTGAAATGAATTTATACTGAAATGTTTTCCATAAGGGAAAATTTGTGAACGCATTCAATTTCCCAATAGCTGCATTGTAAACTGTTCTCTAGATTAATGACCACCTCTCGGCTAGCTGTGAACTATTACTTCACATACAGTCGGGATGAGATTAGTCAATCGTGCTTTCAGTCATTTATGTAAGAAATACTCCGTACTGATGATACATGAGTCACTGTGTTCGGCATGAGGGAGAGAAAGTGGTGAATAATGTAGACAGGGGATGTACTGCAGCTGTCTGTTACATAGTAGTAGGTAAACATGAGAGGCACTTTATAATCACCTGTTCTTTTACTAATTACTCCAGTCCTAAGAGAGGGAGAACTTGCTTTCATGGAATTCTTGTGAGAAAGTAATTAAGTCTTCTTAACTACCTAATCACTTCTTAAAGTCTCCACTATTTCTTAATAACATGACTCTGGGAAGTGATTTTCAACAAGAGTTTGACAGGGACAAACCAAGTTCAAACCACAGCCCATCTCCTCAAATACTGTAGAGTGCAGCCATGTACCACATGATGACATTTTGGCTAATAGCAGACCACTTGTATGGCAGGGGTCCCACGAGATTCTGTGACATAGTGAAGTTGTAGTCATGTTAGTTTGTGTAAGTGCTGTCTATGAAGTTTGCACAATGGTAATGAAATCACCTAATGATGCATTTTTCAGAAAATATCATGACTGTATATTTAATTCTGCTTGGAGATTTGAAATATAGTTAACTTTCTTCCATGGTGATTTTCTGGAAAAATTTTTCTTAGTTATGTGTGATAATTTTATTTACTGATTTTTAGATAATAGCTCTATAAAGGTTTGAAGACTTTTATTTAATTTTATGGCAGTGAATTGTTTTTAAAGAGTCTTAGTTTTAATCATGCTTTGTTCAGTCAATATGGTGATTGCCAAGCACTTTTGCAGGTTTTGTTTTATTTGTATTAATGATACACAGAGAGATCATGTGAAAAGGTGTGTCAGGGTTTTTTGGGGTTTTTTTTAGCACACTATCACCAAATTAGCAGTTAAAAAATTTATTATGTTATAGTTCTGGAGGGGAGAAGTCAGAAATAGATTTAACTGGTCTAAAATAGATTTAGCTGGTCTAACTGTTGCTAAATTCCAGACAAAATCCATTTTCTTACCTTAGTGGAATGTAAAGATTGCCTACATTCCTTGGTTCATGGTCTCATTCCATCTCCAAATCCAGCAATAGCACTGACTCTTTCTCCTACTGCATCACTATGATATTGATTCTTCTGCCCCCGTTTCACGTTCAGAACACTTATGGTTACACTGGGCTTACCTGTGTACCCACGAAAATATTCTAGTTTTTAGTTAGCAACTGTGTTAGTTTTCCATTATGTAGCAAAAGACCTGAGTTAATCAAATTAAAGAGAGGAAAAGTTTTATTTTGCCTCATAGATTTGTATGCTTTAGTACATCGTCAGTGGTCCATTGCTGCAAGGCTTGTAGTGAGGCAGGACATCATGGCAAGACTACAGGGTAAAGAAGTCTGTTCACCTTGTGGCCAAGAAATTAAAGAGAAAGAGTGACAGGGGGAAATATGCTAAGGTTTCAAGATTTTCTCTGAGGTCTTTCTCCCAACAACCAAATGAACTTTTGCTAAGCCCCACCGCCTCACCTACTAATATATTATCATGGGCTGGTGACCAAGACTTTAACGCATGAACCGTTGTGATCTAAACAGCAGCCACAATCCTAACTCCGTCTGCAGTCTTACTTTCATTTTGCAATGTAAAGTGATGTATTCACAAGTCACAGGTATTAAGATGTGGGCAACTTATATGTGTGTGATCATTATGCTTATACTATTAACACAGGAGGCTTTATGAATATTTTGTCTGTTCTACTTTGCCTTCTACAATTTTAACATTTATCTTTATAGCTTTTTCCTTTGCAGTTGCCAAAAAATATTTCTCATATTCATTTGGCTCTGCTACTCCAGCCTCAAAAGCTATGCATTTCAAAAATGATCTTTACATGAGAGTTGCGCTTTTACATCTTTGTGCACTATGAAGTATTTTCCCTTATCCTTGCTTTGATTTTCCTGAATGCTTTTGTTATATTTTTTATTTGAATGAATTTAATCTTTCTGGTAATAGTTTTAGGTCAATTTTCCGCCCTTTATTTTTTCAACATTCTCACTATTGTCCTTGGTTTGTCCTCAAGCTTTGCTGTGGGCTGAGGCTGATGCCAAAGACTATCTGAACTTTCTAATTCACAATTACTTTGAAGTTTTTCTAGTTTGTATTCTTAAAGTCTGCTGATTTTGTGGGCCTTCTGTAGATACTATTTTCCTTTTTTGTTTTGTATCTTTTTGAAAGAAAGTTAGAAGTTTGGATAGCCTGCTGTCTAAAGATACCCATGAATTCTATGATTTGTTTTGATGTAATACTGTGTTACACTGCATAAATATTTATAAATGGCAGCATTTTTAAAAACAGTTCCTATTCCAAATCTGTTGTACTTATTTAACTTATCCTGAAGCTTAAAAAAAACAAAAGTTATTGAAATTACTTGCCTAGTAACATCTACCAGCTTCTTACCTATTCTTAAGTGATATTAATCAACTTGGAAGTTGTCAGGGGACTTTAGTCAGTTCAAATCTTGATTGTTTTGGGGGACACTGAAAAACTTTGACATATGACATTTTAAAATTCAAACACATTGATGCCTTGCAAGGACTTTTTTCCTTCTTTGGGAGCCAGATATTAAAGTGTTTTTAACAGAAGAGTAATTTATATTTTAATAGAATCACTGAGTGCCAAGTGCCACGTTTAAAGATATTCCACAGGAAAATAGTGTGTAAAGTAGGAGCCCAGTAAAGCAACTGTTGTAGTATCCAACAAATAGTTGATTCTCATATCATGAAAGTAGCCACTGAGGGGTGAGTATGGTAAGATTCTGTATATACCATGAAGGTAGAGCTCATAGGGTTTCATGATAAATGGGATGTGAGTTTTGAGAAAAAGTGTATTTTTCTCAATGAAGGGTTCCATGGTTTGGCTTTGACTAGATGGAGAATACAAAAGCAGCTGACTTGGACAAAAGGTGTGGAACCATAGTTGTTGAATGATTGATTAAAATGTTTATTAGATATCCATGGTGAAATTCAAGTAGATGGGTGAATATGAGTCACAAATTCAAGAAAAAGAAATGGAGGGGTATCTAGACTGGAGTTTCAAATTTTGAAGTCATTAACATATAGGTGGCTTTTAAAACCAAAAATACTGGATAGAATCATTAATGGAGAGAGTTTATGGAAAAAGAATTCTGAAGATTGAGTTCTGGACACACTAGTACCAAGAGACTGGGGAGATGAGAAGGAAACAGACTGGGGGAGGGTGAGTCCTAGAAGTGAACTCAAGAGCAAACTGAAAAGAGAGAGTAAGTGAATGTTTCAAAGTTAGCAGTTAGATCAAGAAAACAAGGACTAGAAATTGGCTATGAATTTTAATAGCTTGAATGTTATGTATGGCCTTGACAAACATAGTTTCAATGAGGTAATGGAATGAAAACATTTGAGTTAGTACAACAGAGACCAGAAAGAGAAGACTTAGAAGGAGCAAGCACTGATAACACTTAAAAATTACCCACATGCTGCAATACTTTGTATACAAAACAATCTATTGGAGTGAAAGTTGAAAGAAGAAGTAGGCCAAAGAGTTTTTATTTTAAGTGGGAAAAGTTACACTACATTTATATCCTTATGGGAATGCTCCAGTAAGGAAGGAGAAATTCATGATGCAGAAGGTAGAGAATTTACAGATCAATGGCTTTGAATTAAAGATGAAAGGGATAGGATCTAACCCACAAATAAAAGAATAGAAACACTGATAAGGTATTCTTGATATAGAAGGTAAGGCAGAGCAAATGGGCAGCTTGCTATGAGTAACTGAATATATGATGGATGATACCCTGTGGAAATTCTTGTCTGACTGCTCAGGTGAGAGTAAGAATAGAGATGGAGATCAGGGAAGTTAGCAGAGAAGGGAGACAGGGCACGAAGAATGGATCGGGACTCCAGTGTGTTTGCCAGACAACACCTCAAAGTGAGTGATTATATTCTAGAGTAAGACCAGGGGTCTTTGCCGTGCTATTTCTTGAACTAAATTCTGATGGACAGGTGAAGATTCAGGTAAGAGGAATTGGGAGTTTATAATGGTAATCTTTTAAAGCATTGTGATAACTGCATCCCACCAACTTCCGATATCTGATTCATTTAGTTGAAGAATGCCCTTGCCACTGGATTTTTGTTAAAAAGTCTTCAACATTATTTTAAGCAAAGTCAAAGTTCAACCACTGAAGTAATACATAGCTTTTACTGGAAGCAGGTGGAGGTACAGAGCAGTTATTTGGCTCTAGAAACTAAAAAGACCAATGCAATTTGCTTACTTTTTATAATTAATTTTTGTACCAATCTGGTTTAGAATTTTGAGACTTGGGGAAATTTCTAGGATGCTGAAAAAGATAAGAATAAAAGAAATGTCGAACATTTGTGATCTCTGTCTTTATGACAGAAAAAATATCCAGAAATTTGAGATATAATATTTTAGGTATTTGACAGTTTTTTAAAAAAAAATACTCAATAGAAAAAAAATCAGTTTGTAAATCTTCAGCAGATATTTTAAACTATATTTTTGACCTTTCTTTTTTTATTTGAAAGGGAATAAAACAAAAGAGAGCAGAACAAAGCAGATCAGAACAGAACAACATAAGCAACACAACACTTTACAATAAGACAACCATGCCTATTCCCAGACAGGAATATGCCTATCAACAGTAGCTATCAAAATATCTCTTTCTCTGCTATAGTTGAGCATAGTTTCAAATACAATAATATCAAACATAACACAATAGTATAAAACCATTCAAGAGAATGAAAGAATTACAGGACATTCAGAACTGAATAACTATGATCAATGGCTACTATAATATCTCATTTTCAATAAAAAGATTCGCTCATACTATCACATATATTAAAATCCCAATAAGACACAACATGATAGAACCGATGGTAATAGCAGAGTAGAAGCATGGTGGGACTTCTAAGGAAGATGATATTAAATCAGCAATGGCTGCCATAATGTTTTGTTTTCTTCAGAACAGCTTTTTATACCATCACACATAATAAAGTCAAATAAAACAGAATAAAACCATTCCAACTTATGAATGAAAACATTGAAAGGCTTCTAAGCAATGACATGGGAAATCATG